>JBBPCX010110333.1:2778-21433 GCA_037974365.1 Hydrocynus forskahlii
TCAGATTGCTTTGCATAAACACACCATTCAGAAGTGTTGTTAGGATCTTGAAACTTTGGGGGCAACAATTTGCTTTGGGGTTATTCATTTTATTGCACTGAGAATGTTTATGACCAAAGAAGGATGAATAAAGTTATTTTTATTTTATCTTATTCATAAAGCATCCAGGGCTATAGGCCAAGCCTGATACTAATCTAATCCAGTCCAGGTACGATTTGAACTTTCCAGCCCGTCTAAACTCAGCCCTACCCTTTTATGAAGAGACAAGTGCAATTTGCAACTGAGATGACTTCAACCTCCGTGCAGTTGTATTGGTTCCTTGAAACTTCTGTTTTACTAGTTATATTAAGTAATTATATTAAGTATTTGGGAGCCTACATGCAGGTGAACCTGATCTATCTTGTTCATGCTTCTCTTTCTCCTTCCTTAGTATGCTACACTCAGTGGTTTGACCGGGACAACCCCTCAGGGGAGGGCGATTATGAAACCCTGCGTGACCTGAGAATGGAGTATCCAGGAAAGATCTGCCCAAACCCTATAAGCATTGAGGCTGTAACCCTCTCTGGTGTACCTGCTGCAAGCATTGGACAAGTATTTCAGTGGTCAGTGCTTTTTCTAAGTGCGCACCTGGTGTGCACCACTTTTCAAAAGTTTACAATCACTTGTCATATAGAAGAATAATACACTAAATGCAGTAAATTTCTCACCAAAACATATTTAAATATGTTAAAATGAAGTATCTTAGAACAAGAAGAACTTCTTACTCAAGAAGCTATAAAAGCACTTTAAATTAGGTTTAGGGGAATACATGCTCCTCCTACCTCCAATCTGACATTCTATAAACCTCCATGAAACTTATTTAAGTTAACTATTATACTTTTTAAATTTAGTTTTCTGCAGCATACAGCTTTTTGTGTCATTTTAGAATAATCTACAGATCTGTTCATCATTCTTGATCCATCTAAAGTTTATTAAAGAATTTATAGCTTCCAAATAACTATTTAAAACTGAAGCATTATTTTTGAATATACCATCAAGAATTTTAGTTTAATGTTATTGAAAACATTGTTAGATCCTCACTATATTTATCCCATTTCTACCTTTTCTCTTCATGTGAAAAATGAATGTGAAGGAGAATCAATTCTATTGTATTATCTGCTTTGTGTTCACCAATACACTTAAATGTTTTTTCCTTCTGTCTGTTAGGAATGATGTTGTAAATGGCTTTGCCTGTGTGAATAGTCAGCAGAAGAACGGGGAATGTTGTTTGGATTATAAGGTGCGCTTTAGATGCCCGTGTCCCTGGCCCATCCTTAAGGATCCAATACTCTCTATTGCAGAAACTCCAGCAGAAAACTAAAGAGAAACAACTTTTCATTTTTTGCTTTTTCTATGTTCATCTTTTAGTTTCGTTATTCTGAATTTCAGACTACTGTATGCTTGTGTGCTTCCGTTCTTTTGTGTGATACCTGTGTTCTGTTAATAAGTCCTTTCCAAAAGTCATTTGACCAATCAAAGGTATGAGGTCTCATGAATGCACATGTGAATGAGTTTTCGGAAACTGTCTTGCCATCAACGCAGGCACTGGGTAACTGGGTGTATCTTCTGTATTCTGGGCTTTTCTCTGTCTGAAATAAAAGAATAGAATCAAAATGAGTTTGGTCTGTGATGAGTCGTTTATTGTTCTCTACAATATTACGTATACAGGGCAAAACAATCTTAATTTCAGTGTAAATTAATGATGAAAATAAATATTAGTTTAAGTCATTTTGGGCTATTTCTATTGGTCCAAATTCTCACAGTAACTTTGCATTGTAGTTTGCATTGCATTGACAGTTTGCATTGTAGTCCATGTGGTTACTAATCAGGAGCGTGTGCAGTGTGTTTAATTCTTATCATGAGCTGTTCACACACAATGTATCATATAACCCAGAATATGAAGACTACTTGCTCTTAGCATATTTAAAAAAAATCATATCAATGTAAAATTAAACTTTCCAATACCACCTTTTACAAGGACATGAATAAATGACAATAAAATGACAGGACCTCTGGCATAAAGATAATAAGATTTTCTAAGTACTTTGTACCTCAGGATCACAGGAGATGTTGGGCTCTGCAGGTGGAGCAGCTCAATATTCTCCCCCTCCACTGAAATGGAATGTCATGTACAAATCTACAGACTGTACAGAGTGATTGTGATATTAACCTGCACATAAAGGAGGGACATTCCTACCACCTGGGTCTGACTGGACCCCCTCCATAATGGGCCTTCCTCTATTGTTGGCCAATGCCAACTCCTCTAGAGGCATGAAGGCTTCAGGAGGCCCTCCACCAGTCGCCTTCGCACCAACCTTTTTATTATTGACTGCAAAAACATAGAAACAAGCTATTAACTGGAGCCTAGACACACTACATCTCTCATAATGAGTAGACATATTAATGCATTAACTGTTAATACATGAGCCTACCACTTGAAATGATGTTTCTGTATTTCATCTTTATTTGCAGCCAAGTGCGCTTCCCACTGCTATTGCATCTGAAATGTTATTATAGTTATTGCTAACACAGGATTACATCCTGAGTAACCTCCCAGTAATTGCACTTTAGGGAGTATTAAATTAATTAAAAGGGCCACTTCTGACATGTGACACATCTATATACCTCTACATTTACAAGTGTTTTATTCATTTTAAGACAAAATTGAAATAGTCTAATAAATAATTCTCAACTACAAACATGACAATGCACATGTACTTACGCATTAACTCGGTCAGCAATACGTTGCCAACAAGCCTGTCTGCCTTTCTTGGCTGCTGCGGTGTTGGACTTGCATTGCAGCACTGATTTGTGCTCCTCGTAGCTTTGCTTGATGATCATACATTCTTCCTCTGTGAAGTACGGAGATCGCCCCATGATTCGAAACGGTGACTTGCGCTGTTGAACGCACCCCACACACAGACTGTGATAACTTAACTCTCACTCAACTAGTCGACATCTTAACTGGCGTTGTACTACCAATTAACGCCACCTGGGACAACCGCGAGTTCTCAATTTAAACTTGAGTTAAAACAGAGTAAGTTAACCGTGCTTCATAGTACCAGCCCCTGGAGACACAAGGGGAAAACTAAAGCAGGTAATTGCTAGGGAGAACACCAGGGCTGACAGGAGGCAGGCATACCTCACAGCTCAAGAGTTCCGGTGAACTGGTCCACTGGGGGCATGGCAGAGATAGTACGAATGTGACACATTTGTTCTCTTGGAAATGTACTTCAGTAAGAGTAGCTGTACTCAATTTAAACAATGCAGTGAAGTATAAATGTTCCAACATTATTCTTAATTATACTAAAGAAGTACAGTTATTTAGTTATATTCTACCCTGACAAAAAGACATAGCTTAATTGCCTATGCAGGTGGGGCTTTAAAATATTTTCAGTTTTTACTGAACTCATGTTTTTTGTGTTAGGTGATGAGCAAAAGCTGAGTTAAATCCCTTAAATGATTTGTATATGTCATGATATTTTAACAACTCGTAAGCTTCTGACTGACAGAAATGGACCCCTCTTAGTCACTTCTCTCCTCCTGTCATTTGTAGTAGAGGAACATCACTTTTAATTATTCCAATAAAGGCTAATATAGGTTTGATTCATCTGCCCCTGCCTCTACACATCACACAGCTTCCACACTCTCTGCTCACTGCCCCTCCCTCCCAATCATGGCATCCAGCACACAGCTCCAGCCTGTCTATTTCAGCTATCTAGGTTAAAAGAGAACTGAGTAGGATCAGTGCTAGGAAGGCAGCGAGTCCAGATGGCATCAGTTCTAGGGTTGTCAAGTCCTGCGTGGATCAACAGTGTGGGGTAATGGTGTACATCTTCAGCCTCAGCCTGAAGCTGGGGAGAGTAACACAGCTTTGAAAATCTTCTTGTGTGGTATCAGTGCCGAAGATCCCACATCCCAAGGACCTCAACAGCTACAGGCCGGTGGCTCTGACATCCCACCTGATGAACACCCTGGAGCGGTTGGTCCTTGCTCAGCTTTGGTTCCTGGTGAGCTCATCACTGGACCCGCTTCAGTTTGCCTACCAGCCTGGCATTGGAGTGGATGATGCCGTCATCCGCCTCCTACATTGTTCCCTCTCTCACCTGGAGACCGCTGGAGCACTGTGAGAATCATGTTCTTTGATTTCTTCAGTGCCTTCAACACAATCCTGAGGGACAAGCTGTAATACACAGAAGTGGACCATCACATCACAACGTGGATCCTGAACTACCTCACTAACTGACCACAGTGCGTGAGAACCCAGGGCTGTGTGTAGGACAGGGTCATCTGCAGTATGTAGGCCCCACAGGGAACAGTTCTGGCGTTGTTTCTCTTCACCATCTACACCTCAGACTTCTTCTACAAACAGCAGAACTACCTTCAGGTCAACACTATTAAAACCAAGGGACTGGTGGTGGACTTCCACAGACACAAACAGCCTCCACCGCAGCCACTGAATATCCATGGTCTGGACATTGAGGCTGTGGAGAGTTACTAGTACCTTGATTATCTGAACAATAACCCAGACTGGACTGACAACACGAATGCCTTCTACAAAAAAGGGCAGAGCAGGCTGTACCTGCTGTAGAGGCTCAGGTCTTTTGGAATGCAGGGGCCACTCCTGAAGACCTTTTATGACTCTATGGTGGCATCAGCCATCTTTTATGATGTGGTCTGCTGGGGCAGCACCATCTCCGCTGGGGACAGAAAGAAGCTGTTCAGGGTGATACAGAGGGCCAGCTCTGTTCTAGGATGCCCTCTGGACCCAGAGTTTGTGAGTGACAGGAGAAGCGTGGCTAAGCTGTCATTCCACCTCATGCAGGAAATGAGCAGCTCCTTCAGTGGCAGGCTGCTGCACCCACGGTGTGGGAAGGAGAGATTCTGCAGGTCTTTCCTTCCAGCTGCTATAAGACTGTACAACCAGCATCTTGCAGCTGACCACACACACACACACACAAATACACACATCCAAAGATTTCTGTTGCAACATATGCAATTTTTAGGGGTAAAATCCTACTGTGAGCAATGTGCAAGTTGTCGTGTTACATTATTACTGTTTTGTCAATGCCTGCTGCTACCAAACAGCTGAGGATATTCCAATATGTACCTGTATATACACTACAGGTCAAAGGTTTTAGAACACTCCAGTGTTTCAAGTTTTTATTTCAATGAAGTCCAATGAATAGCATGAAATGGTACAAAGGACAGTGCTGAACTGTGAGAGGTTTAAAAATGGTAAGGTTACCCAGAAGTGGGAAATAATTCTGTAGCTCCATGCAGGACCTCTGGTATGTGCTTAGTTGGTCGGGTTCGTCCTACAGCAAGATAGTGACCCAAAACATAAGTCCAAGCTCTGCCAGAACTACCTTAGAAAAAAGAACAAGATGGTAAGCTGGAAAACATGGAGTGGCTAGAAGTCTCCGGGCTTAAACCCCATCTAGCTGCTTTAGGATGAACTGGACAGAAGAGTGAAAGCAAAGCAACCTATAAGAGCCGCACACATATGGGAACTTCTGCAGCATAGTTGGGAAGAATTTTCTGGACAATGAACAATGAGACATTGAACCACTGGAATTTCAATGAAAAAAACACAGAAAATTTGGGGTGTTCTAAAACTTTTGACCAGTAATATATATCCACAGTGTTCATACATATATATTTCCACTATGCACATATATACATATGAAGGAGATTTAAATGGTAGAAATACTGATGAATATGGTAGGAATACACTTCCATTGCCTACCAGCCTGGTAGTACCAGTTAATGCAACATTTATATAGTAAAACACACTTGAAAATTCTCAGTCTCCCTCAACCCTTTGTATGCTTGAATGGCATGAAACCTAGGTCCTTCAAGCTGGGCTGGAAACCCCCAAAGAATGTGTTTTGTCCCCCAAAGATTGTCCCTCCAAAGAAGGCCCCAAACTTAAAGCAAAAACATCTGGACTTGAGCGAACATAAGCAAAGTGGTATCATTGTGTGCATCCTTGAGAGTTACACTTTTATGACCTATCTAGGTAGGGAAAAACCAAGAAACGTATTTTAGCTCATAAGCCTGAGTAACACTTGTGCCTTTGAGGTGCCACAGTCACAGCAATTTCACAGTAAAGCATATCTCTCGAACCTTTGGTTAATGTTTACTAAAAGTTCATAGAAAGTACAGTACATATCATGGATCTGTAAAAAATGAGTTTTCGAAGCTTCTTCATGACAAAGGGGTCAAGGGAATATGTTGAACCAACAGGGACATAAATTGTCCATAAGGTATATGTATGTACAGGATATGGTTTCTAAAAAACAAGGACATGACCATTTATGACATGATGGTAGAGTTGAGGGCTGTATATTAATGAGTGATAATTGATCTTTTAGCTATTGGTAGAAACATGGAAAGGGTGGAGACATAAAGTGATATAACTGAAATTCATATGCGTAATGCTATGAGGTGGGAAGGATCAATATTTTCTAATGCCTGTAAAATACCCAGCTCAATCCATGTGGGGAGAGGATCCTCCGCAGGAGCATGAGGCTGCTTCATTCTTCAATAAAACAGCAAGCTGCATTTCCCCCAATGGATTTAATGTTTTTACTTAGAAAAAGTTTCAGGCTTAGGCTCTTTTTTTCCATGACACATACAGATATAGGTTATATATACACATATTTGATTACAGGAAGGAGGACGCAAGTACAGGAGAGGTCAGACCACAAAACTTTAATCCAGAAACGAAGTTGAGAGAAATGTAGATGTGCACTGCTTAACCACTGATGTACGTCGCTCTGGATGAGAGCGTCTGCTAAATGCCATAATGGAAACAGTCAAAATAAACTGAAAAGACTCAGGGCAACAACAAAGTGACAGTCTCTCTTGCAGCGCAGAGTACGTGGGAGTCTCTACTTAGCTGACTGGAGATGCAGGGAGTCCTGAAGCTTCGCTATGTGTGGGAGCCCGACTGATCAGAAAACTTTAGTGATCCTGTAGAAAACTGCTTATGTTACGACAGCACAGACACACAGAGACAGGAACAATATAAAAAGTCAAAATAAATCATATACAAAAAGCTGCCAAAAAAAACCAAACTGAAATGCATTATGCTATAAACACAAATGCTGGGGTATAAATTCCACAGATTAGTAACTCTCAGTTACACAAATGGTGGTTATGAGTATGTTATTGAGCGTAGTAAAGATAAGTAGTATTGGCATAAGCAGTGATATGGTAAGACTACTATACATAATACGAAGATGAAATTACACATAATGCACTCATTAAGAAAACTGCATGATACTGCACATGGTAAGATTATTATTTCACATTAGATATTGCACATAATGATAATGATTCAGCACCTGAATAAGAAAACTGCATGATATAGCACATGGTAAGACTACTGCACATAAGTAGCATAAGATATAAGACACACGTGATGATAATGATTTAACCCCAATGAGAAACTGCACAACAAAGCAGCAGGTGATTGGTGTAAATGCCACATATTTATGTGCTTGCGAGAGAGGATTAAATATTGCTTATGTAATATATGTAAATCTGGAAAGTTGTTTCTTGGGAAGAACACTCTGCATCCAAGAACAGATAATGCATGTAGAAGTGTTTGAGACAGTGTCCTTGCGATTGTGCAATACTCTGTGCCCAGCTGTTTTCAACAACTCGCGACCCAAAAGCTCAGAATGATTTTACACAATATAAATGACGAAATCAAGTCTGATAAAAAAACAAGCAGAGTTTTTTATTCCAATAATCAACTATTTCACTAATACAGCCCCTTTATCAGCTACCACTATGGCATTGTTTTTATTTAAATGCTTATTTAAAAGAACTGTGCGTGTGCGAGTGTGTGCACTATCAAAATACCCTTCATTTTAAAACCAACCCAGTCTGTCCTTGTGTGGTCTACTTGGCTGTCTTCTTCAACTAATAAGCTAGCTTGAGTTTTTTTTTGTTTTTCTTTTCCTTTCTTCTTCTTCCAAGTGTGCACCTGATGTACACTACTGTTCAAAAGCTTAGAATCACTTGTCAGATTGAAGAATATACTAAATGCAGTAAACTAGTCACCAAAACGTAATTGGAAGTTAAATACGTTAGGAACAAGAGCTTCTTACTTAGGGGAATGTAAGCTTTTTTTTGTTAAAATCATCTAAAGATCTGTATCATTCTGGATACATCCAAAGTTTATAGCATTTAACGCTTCCAAATTACCATTTAAAACTGAAGCTGCACAAGGCTAACATGATTTATAAATATACCAGCAAGAATTTTTCATGTTGGATCCTCATTACGTTTATTTTGCTTTCTTCGTGTTCAAGTGAATGTGAAGGAGAATCAGCTGTCTTCACCAATACACCTAACTGGTCTTTCCTTCCGTCTGTTAGGAATGATCCTGTAAATGGCTTTGCCTGTGTGAGTAGTCAGCAGAAGAATGGGGAATGTTGTTTGGATTATAAGGTTTGGATGCCTGTGTCCCTGGACCCTTTAAGGACCCAGTTGTAGTTACTAAGCAGGAGAGTGTGCAGTGTTTAATTCTTATGAGCTGTTCACACACAATGTAACATGTAACCCAGAACTCACCATAAAATTAAACTTTCCAGTACCACCTTTTACAATGGTGTGAATAAATGACAAAAAGAAAAGGACTTGTGGCAGAGAAAGAGAGAGAACATTTTCTAAGTACTTTGAAGCTCTAAGTGAAAAAGTAAATGGTACATTTTGTCATGTCAGCTTAGGAAAGGAGGACACAGATGCAGGTGTTAAACAGGCTTTAATCACAAAAAGGCACGTAAATGGTCACTGAAGGGCAAGGGACTTGGTAGAGCAGTAATACAAGTAGGCGCTCTCTTAGTCACGAGGAAGGGACCAGCTCAGTACCAGTATAGACCCCAGTCCCACTGATATGGTCCCGATACTTTGTGTAAGGCTCTGCTCCCTGCAGAGCCAACTAGGAGTAGTTCCAGCCTACGGGCACTTCAGCCTCACTGGTTTACACTAGGAAACATGAAAGACAAGATCCAAGTCCACCGGCATGTTAAGTGAGATGAACATCTTACATTTGAAGAGCCCACAGTTCTTCCTTGGTCCACTCAGCCAGAGGCAAGGGAGAAAGCTTGCCTGACAGATGGTTGCATGTCGGTGACCGCATCCCAACAACTGGATCGGCAGGGGTCTTAAAGCAGAGAACATGAACACAAGGATCAATCACAATGGACAAACAATAATCGCTGAATTAACAAACAGAATGAGACAATATCAATTCTTATCTTGACTTGGTATCAACCAGATCACTTCCTATGGTCAATATATTGTCCACTCCTCTACATGTGTCTGACCATCTTCTATCTTTCAAATTTCCTCTTCAGACCACCTTGTCTCATCACCCACGTGTAACACCTACGACTTCCCACAGAAATATGTCCTCTCTCTCCTCCTCTATTCTTTCTCCCTTATCTTTTCCTAACTCCACTAACCCCTGTCCATTTTCAGTTGAATCAGCCACCAATGACCTCATCTCTCCACAGCTCAGTTAATCCACTCTGTAGGAGTAGAAGATGGAGGAAAATTGTTTTGTTACATATCGCTCTCTTTTATCCAAATTTGCCACTGATTTAACTCCTGCAAAGTCTTCCTTCTATGGAACCAAGTTTGAAGAATCGGCATCCAACCCTCGCAAGCTCTTTGCCACCTTTTCATCACTTCGCAAATCTCCATCTCTCCCTGTTTTTCCAGCTTTCGAACCAGAAGACTTTGTCATGTTCTTCAATGCGAAGATTGATGACATTAGTAGATCCTTCCCGTGGATCATCAAGCCCCCTGCCAGCCTGAGACCAGCCAATACTGCCCTGTTTCTTGGCTTCTCACCTCTCTCTCTCAGAGATGTGTCATTGCTCCTGATGTCCAGCAAACCCACCATGTCTCTGCTCGCCCTATCCCATCAAGTACGCTCCAGATGATATCCTCGGATCTAATCCCGCATATCACCTACATCATCAATGCCTCCTTAACAACTAGCCATGTCCCATCTGCTTTCAAGTCTGCAGTGGCACACCAATTCTGAAGAAACCCACGCTGGACTCCTCAGATACTGACAACTACATATGTTTCGCCTCCTACCTTGATGACTGGAGGTACCAGGTAGCATAGCATAGCTCCCAATCTGCCCAGTGAAGATTGTCCACTGGTGTTACGCAGGGCTCTTTTCTCTATATCTTGGTTCTTTTGGGGATGTAATAGCCTGGCGTGGCTTTCCCTACCACTTTTATGCAGATGACACATAACTTATTCTCTCTTTCCTCTCTAGAGATGATCAGGTCTCGACCCACATCTCAGACTGTCTGGCTGACATCTCCTCTTGGATGGTGGCCCATCCCCTCAAGCTGAATCTTAGCAAAGTTTCTTTTCATCAAAAGGAGTCCATCACCAAGCCACAACCTCACCATTCCTTTTGACAACTCTGTAACTCTGTTACTTGTCCAAAGAAGGTAAGAAATCTTGGTGTCATGCTAGATGAAGAATTGTTGTTCTTGATCACCTTTCCAAGACATGCAGATACCTTCTTTACAACATCAGAAGAATATGACCCTTTCTCAACACTGAAGCTACACAGTTACTCGTCCAGTCTCTGGTCATCTCTAAACTGAACTACTGCAACTCTCATCTGGCTGGACTTCCACTGAAGGTAACAAGACCACTTCAGCTGATTCAGAATGCAGCTGCGAGGTTAGTCTTCAATGTTCCTAAATTCTCACACACCATCCCTCTACTACGGAACCTTCATTGGCTCCCTCTGGCCGCTCACATTAAGTTCAAAACCTTAACACGTGCCTTCAAGGCCAAGAATGGACTTGCACCTCCTTACTTATCAGCACTGATGAAGCAGCATGTCACTTCTTGTCCTCTCAGAGCTTCAAGCATTGCTTGTCTTGTCCCTCCGTTGCTCAAAAGAAGAGGAAGACATGCATCAAAGACTCTTTTCAGTCTTGGGCCCCCAGTGGTGGAACAAACTCCCTCTTGCAGTCAGATCTGCAGAGTGCCTCACTGTCTTTAAGCATCATCTGAAGACCCACCTCTTCAAGGAGCACTTTGGTGACTAACCAGTCCTTTGGTTTAGCTCTTATACATCTTTTACTATATATTTAAAAAACCTTGGGCACTTACCCTCTTAACTGTTTTTGTGGCCGTATTCTGCTCAGCCAAGAAACCTGCTGAGTTCCTATACCCCAACTTCCTAAAGAAGGCTGCCCAAATCCTAGATAATGGAGTGGGGCCCCAGTCAGACAGGATATCCTCCGGGATGCCATAATACCGGAACAAAGACTGGAACACTGCCTCCATTACACCCCAGGTGATGGGAAGCGAACTGAAGGGGACAAACCAAACACCCTTTGAGAACCTGTCAACGACCACCAAAATGGTAGTGTCTCCATGGAACTGGCAGGGGTAGTAATTTCCTGGCAGGCAATTCACTAGGTACTTTGGTGACCATACAAACAGAACATGAATGGACGGTGTGTTGTATGTCCACCTGGATGTTTGGACACCAATATTTACGGTTAAAACTTTTCCTGCAGGGCACGTCAGGGGAATATTATTAGTTTATTTCACCAGCATTCAAAAATGTAACAAGACAAACTAGCGCGGCCATAAAACCATTGTTTTAATAAGGAGTGCCTAAATAATAATACAAGGGACAATAACATACAGTTACTATGTGCATAATAACTTAATAACTACAAGGTAAAACAACTGATTTTTTTTTAATTAAACCTCCTCAGCAGTATGTCAAAGTTGAGGTTGTGAAATAAGACAAGACCGAGATGGTTTGTTTTTTTGGTACTAATTTCATGTTAGCTTCTATTCCCACACTGAAAAAAACACACTTTCTATTGTCATTAAGGTCACATGGTCACAAATCGAACAGGTAGACATGGGCCATTTCTTTGAGAAGACTCGTTTCACATTCTGTTCAGAAACTGCTTTGTTACTGGTAGAATTAGTATCCAAATGATACGACTACTCTGGTGGGGTAGTGCATGGCCCAAGGTGAGTCCCTGTCTTGCGCCTGTTGGCCCTGGGATAGACTCCAGGTACCTGCGACCCTAGTAAGGATTAAGCGGTTACAGAAAATGCATGCATGCTTGCATGACATGACTACAGCAGTGTTTCCCATACCTGGTCCTGGAAGCCCACTGCCCTGAGCCTTTTAGTGTTTTCCCTGCTTTAACACAACCACTTCAGTTCAGGGAGGGGCTGCTATTGAGCTGATTAGTAGTATCAGATGTGTTGGAAGCAGGGAAAATCCTAAAGTGTGCAGGGCAGGGAAGCAATTTAAAGGGATTTTAATTGACTCAAAATGTCAATGTTGTTCATTTTGTTTTGCACTGTTTCTTTATGTTTATTTGAGTTAAACAAACTGTTAAATTAGTTGTAAGCAATTTTTTAGGTTGAACCAACAAACCATTTTACAGGGTAACCTTTACAATAATAATATATGGCAGAAAAATCTTGATATAAAGACAACTGAAGAGAAAAAAAGACTTATTAACAGAATCTAGCAAATCTTGGAAGCTTTTTGGACAAAAGGCACACGGATTGATCTTAACTAACACTGTCTAGTAACCTTAGGTGTTCGAATATTTACATCTGTAAAATTAGTAAACTAATCCAAAGAAGCTTAAGTCTTCAGAGTTGTTTTGCTTTACAGTGCTACTAACTTGGTATTGTACTTTCGTAAAGTGATTTTATGCATTTAATACATCTAACGTTTCCGTAAATCACAACAGATTTTGAAGCCAAGAGATCACATTTGTTGTTCAGATTTACAAATTCTTTTTTTTTATTTTTCTATATTTAAAGATCCATTGACAGGTCATGGCATCCCTTAATACTTCTCATGACTATATACCTTAAATGTTAAGTTTTAAGATTTATGGTTGGTACTGCATAACAAGCCTTTAAGTTAATAACTGAATAACAAGCCCAGCATATAAGGAGTTAAAACAGCAAAGAAGGGAAAAGACTGAGGAGCATATCCATTTACATTGAATCCTAACACTACCCAAGGACTCTTCAGAACAAAAAAGCAGCTCTACAACAGCACACAGTGTTCTTGAGAACAAAACCTACGTACCTCTCCCTTACTCTCTATTGTGTTCTTGCCAGTGAAAATGATACCCTTAACTGGCATCAACATGGGAGTAATACAGAGGTGGATGGAAATGCTGCAAAACAGCATGACTTTAATGTTTCAGGTATAGCTTCTTTCAGTCCATTCCAGGATATTTTTCTCCATGTATTTTTGTCAAAGTGTGGTCGAAACCTTTGAAGAATATAGTGCCGCTATATATAGGCAAATTTTTAATTTACACAATTTGCCACTTATCCTTAATAGAGTCAATCAGCCAAGACATGTCTGGAGCCCAAATGTTGCATCTGACTGCAACTGTGAGGCTAACTAGAACTCAAGTTACTTAGTTAGCCCAAATTGTTTCCTTAAAGCTCACCACTAAAACTTCTATCAACCCTCCCAAACCACAGCCAGTTCTTCATTAAAGTTATACAGACTAATGTGGTTTATGACACAGACTGTCCTAACTGTGAGCAATAAAAATGCAACAAAACTTCACAACTACAGGCAGCTGTCTCAGGCAACACCCTGGCTGGTATTTACAAAGCCATCTTTAATTAGAGGACTGTGTCCTAAACCACATCAAAGAGTCTGTTCAACCTTGCTGAAGATCAGGATGCGGTTTGAGCAGGTTAAGTTTTGGTGATGTACAACAAATTCTAATGTTTGTTGCAATGCTAGCAGTCCAGCAGTAGTTCTGAACAGAAGAAGGAAAATTTTTACACTAAACAGATCTTTGCTTATTTACTACATCTTAGGGGAGAGTGGAAAATTGTGAGAATTTTCTTTCATTAACTATAATTTAAGCATAATGCAGAAAAAGTGACTTTTCTTCTGATTGTGAAAACAGAAAAAAACACCCCTGTCAACAAAACAAAACCATCCCCCACTGACAAAGTAAAACCACTTCCTCGGCCATAAATGGGACAAATGCTCCCCTTTACAAAATAACAGTCTACCAAAACTTGTTACTGCCCCAACAACATACACACACAGTCTTGCATAGGGCTTCAGGATCATCAGGACTGACATCTAACGGTTTATGGTAAGATTTGTACACTGTAGTTGTTTTAAGAAACCCTTATGTTTTCAGGATTAAAGTAGGATGCAGTATAATCATTCTTTTTTCAGAAAATAAAAAAATTCAACTTACATTACTTAAGAGTTTCTTCTTGTCACTGGTCCTGTTGTCCCCCTGCCACCCAGCCCTAGACTGTGGACCAGTGGAATTGAATTCTCTGGAGAGATAAAGCTTCATATATAAACTCTGAGATGAGTTGGAGCAGTGTTTCTGATCCAAAACTAATTATTCAGGATTCACCAATGTTCTTGTGACTGAATGTAATCAGATCCTCACAGCAATGTTCCAACTTCTAGGGCAAAGCCTTCACAGAAGAGTAGATGCTGTTACTACAGCAAAAGTGACAAACTCTCAGCTAATAACCTAGATTTCAGGAAAAAATTAGAATGAGCACATGTCCACAAACTTTTGAACATACAATGAATGCATAATCACAATGTACTGAACTACATGCTGACAGGATTTTAATGAACAGTGAAAAGATGTTAATTTCTGTGTAGATACTTTAACTGTTATTATTAATTTTCTCAGTTTGTGGTTTGAATTAAATGGCCATTTCAAAATGTGTTTGATGTTATAAGACGTGGCAAAACAACAAATCATTGTTCCAGTTATTGTTATTCATGGACAGTGGAGGGTGTCAATATATCCTTTCATTTTAAAATGAATGCTGCCACAAAAGGTCAAACATTTTTCCACTCTGTCCCCTAAGAGTAATGGTACCAATCAAAAGGCAGGACTACACTAGCAATAATTTGCTTTAACTGTGGTGGGCTGACGCCCCGCCCAGGGTGAGTCCCTGCCTCGCGCCCACTGGCCCCGGGATAGGCTCCGGTTACCTGCGACCATAGTAAGGATTAAGCAGTTACGGAAAATGAATGAGTAATTTGCTTTAAAACTACAGATAAGCCTAGACTCAGTGTGCTTCGCTTTTTCTTTTTTTAACCAACGATCTAGTTCATTTCAATACTTTCTTCAATATTCATATTCATGTAGTGGGTAACAATGCTGCCTTCCAAACACAAGAGTGGGGTTCGATTCCCATCCTGGGTGACACACCACACTACACTAATAAGAGTCCTTGGGAAGACGCCCAACGGTACATTTACCTGCATCTGTGACCCGCAAAAAGTCACTTTGGATAAAAAACAATATTTACAAATGAAATGTTGTAAATATAGTGATAGTAGAATTCAGAAACAGCTGGATGAGAAAGATACAGTATGTCTCCAGACCTGTGAGCAGAGTAATATTTGAACTGGATTGAAAACAAGGTTGTTCCTCAGCAGGCTCCTACAGTCATGTCAATCATTTTGAATTACTTTTTTGTTTGTTTGTTTTACAGAGCATGTGATTCTCAGAAACAACTTGGCAGCCACCGGAAGATAGTAAGGTTCCAGCCAAACATTTCAGATACCATTCAGCCTTTATGAAAACGATCTGTGCAGAGGGTCCAAGAATGGGAGTAGAATAATACAATGCGATTCCCTTAAGAGCTTCCCTGGGGAGTTTTATGTGGGGGATATAATTCTAACCAGGTGTGATTATACGCAGGTCTTCTTTCACTGGAAGAAACTGAGCCAGACTGGATAAGGGGAAGGCAGAGTGTGGGAGAGAGACTAAATGGATCAGCCAAACATCATTCATTCAACCCCATTTCATTTAACACATGCATTCGGCTCTTGGCAACTGTTACAGGATCCAAAATGACAGATTCTACTAATGCAGCCATAAAATGAACGAGAGAAAGACGGATGTTTTTGCTTCCTGTTAGAATCCTAGGTTTGACATGTGGATGTACTATTAGAAAAACATCTAAAAATGAAGTTAAAAGTTACTAAAACATTATCTGTATGCTTAGTGGTGCTCTATTGACTGAACCATGTAGGAATTTTAGGGGACATATTTTAATCTAGAATAACCTAAATATACCATGTAAAACATTTCAAATAAGCATAAAATGAATGTGTTAAGTACACAATGTGCAAACAACGCATTTCTGGGTCTCATAGAAATATGTGACTCTTCAAGAGTTCTGTAGTAAAAGCAATGGCCACAGAAAGATCTTAAATGGTTGTATGTAGAGAAGGTAATAATTAATCTGAATGCATGAACTGTGCATTGCATGCTAAAATGTTTTTTTCTCCATGATGTAAGTAAGAATATATTAAATAAAACAGTCCTATATAGCACCAAAATGGTTCTGTGATTGTAAGATATCCTAGAACCTTTTTTGGTAATAACTACAACCCTTTTTGCTATGAGTGAATACTCGACTGTCAAAGAGACAGAACAATTTGTTGGCCCTGAAATATTTGATTTAATATTACATGTCAGGTCAATGATCTGCTGTAAGGTGAACCCAATCCTTCGAGCTCAGGGGTTTGGTTGGATCGGAGCAGTTTCTTTTTGTTCAGCACACTTTTCTCATGCTGTCACTTTTGTACAGATAAGTCAACATATCACCAGCTTTGTCCTAAATATATATAGGCCTCCCTATACTTAACCTGTAGTCCAATCTTACATTCTGGATAGGGATCCCGGTCTGTTTTGCATCCACTATAGTCTATAAGGTTGTTTTCTACTGGATTTCTAGGCCGATTTGCATGTTCTTGCTTCTTGATCAGACACTTGATTTGGATACATCCAGTGCTGTTGGAGTGCACCAGATTTATTCTTATTTTTCATCCTTATTTACAAATGAAACAGTAAACTCAAAATCTAGACTCTAAAGTAAACTAGACTTTTTATTAGCTAGCCAAGTAAAAAGAAGACAAGTGTCCAATAACATAAGCACACGCCCTGAAGTTGATGGGATTATGTGTGTGATTACTGCATGGTTCATATTATATCAGTATCAATTTCGTTAGATTTAAAGCTGACGTTGTGCACTTTAGCCTCCTTGTTTCACTTCAAATCCAATGTACTGGAGTACAGAGTGACAAGAGTGCAAATTGCACTGTCATCTACTTACATAATGAACATTATTTATCTTACATTAGATTTACTGCTTTCATTATGACTGCAGTTACATGTGGAGACAAAAGGTCTGGCCAAGTGCTGACAGTGGATCATCATAATTTTGAGAGAATATTATGCAAAATGTCCAAAGAATCTTTCATCTCCCGAGTGAGCCACCATCTAGTTTACAACATCTCTCAGAAATAAAATGGAAATGACTGGCACTTGATTTATGCAGAAATAGGCCCATCCTATTCTCAGGCCGGTTTCTCCTGAAGAGGAACCGAATGCTGAATCTGTGGCTGCTTTTCAGGGATGAGAGCCAGCGCCACCCAGATTCTTTCTCTCCAGCAGTTCGCAGCTGTGGGCCTGACACTAAAAGCAGAAAAGGAACAGCTGTGGAGGCCTCTGGCCCCCTGCTTCAGAGAACAATGTTCTAAGTTTGTGTGAATTCACCAAGGACAGATCCACAGTTCTGTGCCTTCATAGTTCCATTTTCAGCACAATCATTCTTTTTCTTTTAAGACCAAGAAAAATATCAGGCACAGCACATTGCAACACAGACTTTATGAAGAACAACTTAATAAATAGAGAACACACGCAAACACAGGATTTATTATGAACAACTCCATTTTCTTGCACTGACAAATATTGACACAGCTGCATTATAACAATGTCAGTGCAGTTTAGTTATGCATTCCAAATGATTTAAGACAAATGTAGAGATACAAATCCATTCAAAGGAAAACTATAGAAAGGAAAAGTTTGGTTTTGAGCAAAGCATGTGCCTGATTATTAAATTATCACCTAGGAATACACTCATCCAATGAAGCAATGGGTTATTCAGTGTAATTCTTACTTCTGAAAGTGCTGCAGCATAAGATATTTTAGGACTGACTCAGATACAAAAAAAATCGGAGGCCGGTAACCTCAGAATGCTCTTCAAATGTCCGTTTATTCAGCGGAACTTGGTTTAGATGCTTTTCATGCAGCCATGGCTTTTGATTGACTTGTGTATAAGTTACACATTTGGCTACATAGTTGAGCAAAAAGGTATCGAGGTCGCCTAATAAGGTCACTTGTCTAAACTGAAATAAAACAATATGGCTCCGCTGAGAAAGTGGGTCTAAGGAATGAGATGGAGCGAGAATTGGAGGGAAGGAGACCTACTTGGACAATCCATGCGTATATCCATCCAAAGATTTCTGGGAATAAGAAAGGTCAGCCTGACATGCCAAACTCAACCAGGGATTGCGTGTCCTTTGTGCAGGGCGGTGGGGTGGGGTCTTGCTGGCTGATCTCGGGCCGAGGTGGGGCTTGCTGGCTGATCTTGGACTTTTCCAAAACACACAGATTTACAGTCCGCCCCTGCATATGAGCAACTTGCTAGGGTGGGCCTGGTGACTCGCCAGTGGGGGCAATGCCTTCGAATGCCC
>JBBPCX010110344.1:0-21431 GCA_037974365.1 Hydrocynus forskahlii
TACAACAGATACACACACAGCCTGGAGAACTGTCCTTACATTTGTATTCTTTCTCTGAAATGTTTGACAGTTAAGGCTCTGGCTGTATCACAGAAATTCTTCTGCTATTCTGCCATCTAGTGTGGGCCAGAAGGCATTCGCCTAAGAAAAGTTACTGTGAAATAATCTACTTGAGGATTGGTTTAGGCCACTCTAACCACAGCTGGCCAAATTTTAACATGGATATAAACACCAACTAAGAGCCGTACCTGAGAGGCCAACCCAGTTTTCAAATCTGTCTGGCAGAATGTTATGGTCAACAGAGTCAAAGGCAAGAGAATATAAGAAATCCAGAAATGAAAAAATAGAAACCCTAACTGACCCCAACAAATATTTGGGAAGAATATCTCCTTACCTGTGTGAATAGTTAATCAGATTCAGACATTAAAACAAACTCTACTTCTTTGCCATATAGAAGTTTACCATACAAATGGATCAGTCCCTCAGTATTGATATAGCCAAAACTGCTGGGCACATATTTCTCTAACTAGCTCTGGACTTCATCTCACCCACTGCTGATACCCTCCGGTAATGGCACATAAATCCATAGCAATGCTCTATCTAAAGGTACAGCCAGCTACCAGCACAAATGAAAACCAAATTTACAAGCTTCTGCCACCTGCACTGCTCACAAACTAGGATATCTAAAACCTTTCTCATATTCATCTAGTCTGCGCCAAAGAATTTGAACAATTCTTTGGCTTGCTACAAAAAAGCATGATGATTCTATGAATTAAACATCAAACAAAATGATATGTATGTTTTTGTTCCCCTAGAATTCCCTAATGGGTACCCACTTATGCCTGATGCCCCTTATGATCATATCCTCTGGATTAATCATTTACACTGTGAGGCAACTCAATTGCAGCTTCCCTGACAGCCTCACTTTGCATAACTGGGTCATAGAGAAGGGTGGCTTCACTTGTTCCCATTACAGTCGGTTACAGTGGCCTTGTTCCCATTATGCTGAACTTGAGAGTGTAACTAATACCCAGACTACAAAACCTTTTTAAAACCCTGAATAACATTAACTATGGAGCAACTTTAGTATCGTTTTTAGAATTTGGTATTATTTATATCCACTACTTTAATATGAATAATCTACCAGTTATTATTCAGACAAGGTCCTTACTACCATTTCTAACAACTGATCCAATGTGAAGAATTGTATTTATATGTATTTCAGAAATTCAATTTACCCTAAAGTAATCTACATAGAACCCAGCAGACCCACCCAGCTGGATTACAAGAACAGATTCATTCATATTTTTCATCTTTAAAAAAAAAAAAGAGTTGATACATGGTGGGCCCAAGTATTGACATTTTATTACTTAATGAGTAATATTTTTACAAGTATGAAGCCCAGTGTTGAATAAATATCTACAATGCATTACTTTGTTAATCCAAAAGAGGACGCCATTGTCTTCAAATGATTAAAAGTTTTTTTTGTCATTGGGTTCCTTTTCAAGACTGGCCTTTCAGAAGATGGGCAGAAGCACCATTATAACAGGCATCTGCAGAGGTGGGGGGATTTCAGGTGCTCAAGCAAAGCTACTGCCCCCTGTCTTCAAAAAACTTTGGTTGTGCTTTGTCCACAAGAAATCTCGTTCTACAAGACCTGTGTGACAAGGAATGGGAGGAAACATCTGCAAAATGTGTTTATAACTAGACAACCTCTCAGACAGTGAAAAATGGTCACCAAGGATGACTGGAGATTAACTGATTGCTTCTAGGTACTATGGTCCAGACTCATTTTTCCATGCAGTTACTCAAATGGTGAAAAAACTGTGGATGCATGAAGTACATCCGAGACTGTGAAAAATAAAGACCCTCTATCTTCATTAATGACCTTATGAATCACAGTTTTAAACAATTTATTTAACCCTTCCTTCCTCCTGCTTATCAATTTGTGAATAGATAGACACTGGGTATTAAGCCAGTGTTAGGCTAGTGAATAAACTAGTCTAACACTGGCTTAATACCCAATAACTCATAAAATTAAACACATTTCATCAGGTTTAATCAGTTAATCAGTCAGTATTTTGGGATCGCAACTCAACATCATAAGAAACACCTCCTCAGCAGCTTGTGGAGATCGTGTGCAGATGTACCACCATGGAACCCCATTGCCTATTCCATAATGAATAATACAAAGCAGTACACCATGCAGTCTAACAGCCTGATGAGGCCAATGCTTTTGAAGGGGACCTCAATGAGAAGAGACCGGGCACAACTAGGCTACATACCTACATATAGGTGGTGGTAGTGGCCTAGTGTGTAAAACACTTACCTGTGAACTTGATGACCACGATGTCACTGGTCTGAACCCTCACTGTCTACTTGAACAAGTCTCCTTGAGCAAGACACTTAACCCTCAGTTGCCCCAGGGGAACTGTCCTTGTAACTAATGATTGGAAATCGCACTGGATAAGAGTGTCAGCCAAATGCTTCCTTTACATATCACTGCAAATGACCAGCTAATCCTTACGGGTCATAACCAATGTTTTATCTACTGACTTCCATACGGTTGTGATGAGACACAGGGAAAAGCACTTTTCTGTACTATTGTGGAACTTACTCTGAGTCACACACTGCGCCCAGGGAGCAGTGTGTGGGGATGGTACTTTGCTCATGGGTACCTCAGTGGTGCCACTGGCAGTTCTGGGATTCAAACTCACAGCCTTCCAATCGCAGGGGCAACTCCCTAACCACCAGGCCACCAGCTGCCTCAACATGACCCCGGACCAAACCACACACTCATGCAATCTACTCTGAACCACTTAATTCTCTAGGATGAACCCAGTTCAGAATAGGCGTCAAACACAACAGACACAGATAAACAGTGTTGAAAGGGTTTGTATGATTATATCTTGTCCACTCTAGCCAAATCCAGTATTTTAACCACTCCTTATACTGACATCAATACTGAATTACTAACACTTACAGACTAACTGGTAGTGGGGACTACTGGAGTATATATTAGTCAATGGAATCGAGTTTCCTTGGAATTGCCATCTTCTAGCGTGGATGTCTAGACCCAGTTTGCAGAGGCTTGTGCCCCTCTAAAAACTTTAGGGGAAAAGCCAGTACCTAAGCCAGAGATGTTATTGGGATCTCAACAGTGGCAGAGCCAAGAAATTTTCATTGGGGTGACAGGATTCCATGCCGGCCCAAAATTACCTGACCAGCCGGTTTATTTAAGGCACCTAAACCACACACCGCAATAATATTTGGAATGAGTGTGCGCAGCAAAAGTGCCCGGGTAGAAACGTTGCAGTGCAGGAAAAAAAATTGCGATGACTGTAATGCAGTGCTTGTGGTGGCCAATAGGGTGGCCAGGATTCACTGTGGGGTGGCCATGGCCACCCCCGGCCACCCCACAGCTCCGCCCTTGGATCTCAAAACCCTTGGAGCTATGGTGGCCCAGGGAAGGTGGGGGTTGAATCGTCACTGGCAGAGTTTTTTTTATTACGTTGAACAAAGCTTTGCTTTAAAAATGCTCAGTTCCACCTTAAATCTGTGCAGCTTGACGTTCTAGTGTGTGCACAGCACCATGACTGTTGCTCCATTTAAGATAAAATAGAAAATTCAACTTCAGCTTTGTGACTGAAGGTAAGCACTTCAAAAAGTTGTGCCTTCTATAGAAGAGTCAACAGCCTTGTCAAGCCTATGAGATTGGCTATGTCCAGGTTAGAAACAGGAGGCACAGTCGCAGACTTCCATGAGTGATGATTTAGTAAGACAGAAACAAGGCTCGAGGGCCAGACATGAAAACAAAGACTCAATAATACAGGACATAGAACAGAGTAAGGTGAGGGTATGTTCCGACAAGGACCAGTGAACAGACAGACGTAATCAGGGTTAACTCTAGCCGGCTGAAACCACTTAATGACTAACGCTGGCTGGAGAGAGTCCACATCCAGAGGGCTGAGGAGGCCAGTCCATAGTCCCACAGCGGCCTCTAGCGGCCGCAGACCGGAATCGTGACAGAGATACAAGTCTGGACCTTTCTATTTGTGTGTGTGTGCATGTATATATACATTTACTTTTGAATTTGCAATATAAATCTGATTCAGTAGTTCTCTCTGGATATTCATAAACAAACCTTTAATTCATTGAGCAGCTTGTACTAACCAGAGTTGCATGGAGGTTCTGGAGCCTATCCCAGCACTCTTAAGGTCAAAGGCAAAGAAACACCCTGGGAAGACGCAAAGGCTAACACATTTGCACCTTGTGGAAGAACTTGACTGGCCCCCACAGAGCCCTGACCTCAACACCATCCAACACCTTTG
Organism: Hydrocynus forskahlii; assembly: GCA_037974365.1. Taxonomy (NCBI): domain Eukaryota; kingdom Metazoa; phylum Chordata; class Actinopteri; order Characiformes; family Alestidae; genus Hydrocynus; species Hydrocynus forskahlii. Next base: position 4,332 of record JBBPCX010110344.1, read on the forward strand.
GGATGAACTGGAATGGAGATTGCGAGCCAGGCCTTCTCGTCCAACATCAATGTCTGCCCTCATAAATACTCTCTGGAATGAATTGGCACAAATTCCTACAGAAAGACTTCAAATTTTTGTGGAAAGCCTTCCAAGAAGAGTGGAAACTGTTATAGCTGCATAGGGGGACCAGCTCTATTTTAAAGTCCTTGTATTTGAACACAATGTCATTAAAGTCCCTGTTGGTGTATGGTCAGGCGTCTACATTTGTCCATTTAGTGTATATAACACACTTGCTATGTGCAAAACTGAAGATATTAGGCAGTAGTCTAACACTGGCTTAATACCCAATAATTCACAAAATTAAACAATCAATTAGGACTTCTTTTGGGATCGCAACTCAACATCATTTGAAACACCTCCTCAGCACCTTGTGGAGACTGTGTCCAGATGCACCACCATGGAACACTGTGCCCCACTGCCTATTCCATAATGAATAATACAAAGCGGTACACCATGCAGTCTAATAGCCTGATGAGATACAAACCAATTCCCAGTGCCCTGCTGTCTTATTAGTTGGTGTAATGTCTTAGTGCTGCAATGAAGGCACCTGCAACCTTAACTGTGAGACAGTCCCAACATTAGTGAGTGCCTTCCTGCATCTCAAGACTGTTTCGGCAGCGTTTCTTACGTTTCAGATACAGCGTGTGCTGTGTATCTTCTGTGTACATACAAAAGGGAATTTAATCATTTTCATTTGGGCTAGTTTTACCACACTGAATGGTAGCTGTCTAGTCATTTTAAATCTAGTCTCTAATAAAGCCATAATAAACACATTGGCAGATACAATTTCTTACCTACCAAGGCCATGTTGCTTGCACAGATAATAATAATAATAATAATAATAATAATAATAATAATAATAATAATAATAATAATAAATGATGATGATGATGATGATGATGATGATGATGATGATAATGATTACGGTTGTTGTTGTTGTTATTATTGCTGTTGTAATAATAATAATAATAATAATAATAATAATAATAATAATAATAATAATTCTTCTTCTTCTTCTTCTTTTTCTTCTTCTTCTTATTATTATATTTTGTTTCAAACTCAAGGTCACTTTACAAATAGTTCAGACAGAACAACAGTAGATGACAGACAGTAGTTGACAAAATCATTAAGCTGTTCAAATTACAACAAAGAGTACAATAGAATGAAGGAACAAATAGAAAGTAGGATAAAGAAGAGGTATAGCGCAGAGAGAAGAGAAAAAAGGCATAAAGATAACTGTCTGGTTTGATTTACAAATGATACTCATTTGGTTCTTTTGGGGTTCTCTCTTTATTATCTGACAACAGAACCATAAACGTTTATATCTTGATTTACCAACAGGGGACGCCAGTGCTCCAGCCGCCCTTATTTTCCAGGGGCGTTCTCCACACAGTTGGAAAGATTTTTAGTGATTTTTCTCTTTTTCTAAGTTCCTAATATAACGTATATTTCTATTAAAAAGTCTTGTTCGGTTTCTAACGTTAAAACAAAGCTAAATGATGCGTGATTTCACTTCCCTGGAAGTCATGCATAATATGGACAAAAGTATTGGGACTTCAAACGGATTATGAGGTTACATTCAGTTACATAGACTTTAATATTGAGTTGCCAAGCCACCTTGCTTTGTGCACTGAGACACAATCATGCTGGAATAGAAAAGGGTCTCCCTCAAACTGTGTGCCCAAAATTGGAAGCATGGCGTTGTCCAAAATGTCTTGGTATTTTGAAGCATTGCGATTGCCCTTCACTGGAAGTAAGGGGCCTAGCCCAAACCCTAAACAACAGGTATTATTGACAGATGTCCACAATCTTTTGTGCCGAAATAGTGGAATATTTTGTTTTTGAATATAATGCAATATTATCTCAGTGTTAGTGAAGTAGCCTCTTATTCTATTAGGCATAATATAGTTACATTTAACCCTTTTTACACAGGGTATATTTAGTAATGTTTCAGACATTTTACTTCATGCATGATAGCCTGCATCTTCTTACTTATAGAAGCAGAGTAAAGGATATCTTTTATTGAATGATGGACTGTGGAAAAGTAAAGGAATGCCAAGGCCAGTTGTATTGTTAAGTAATGTTACTTCAGATTATTGCATGTCAAGAGAGCGGGGCACAGTTGCGTAGAATGTGTCTGTAGTTAGTTAAAAGTTTTCTAATAGTTGATCAGGGATTATTACCTAAAATTCAGGTCATATTTTAAAGTGGAACATCATTGACTATTCATATTAGGGCTCTGAAGTGAATATTACATGATGCTCAGGGTGTTAAACATCTGTTCTATGCTTGTACCACTGTTTCCATAGATAAACTTAACTCTTCTGGAGGTCTCTGACCAGGCAAGCCCATTGCACAGCTCTTCTCTGACTGTCAGTAGGAGAACTGCAAAAACCCTGCCCCTTTATATTGCAACTAAGATGCAGATGTTTATGCTCCTGTGCTTCATCTCTGTCTGGTTCAGTGCATCTCAAAAGTTAACATCCATGAAGTGCTGAAAGACAGGCTGTCTCATGTAACAGCTCAGGCTGTGAGAGCTGTCTTTGATAGGATGCTGAGCATCTGCAGCATAGGAACATCAGCGGATTTTCAGAAGGTTGGTTCAGCTATGTACAGTTTCCTCCACAAAGTGGCTGAAAACATCAAGACAGAGGGTTCCCCCAAAGCAGCCACACCATGGGAGTCCGCTAATGCAACTGGAACCAAGAAGACGGGAGAACCACCTTCTGCAGTCCATCCACAGGCTGATGGGGCCAAAAAAGAGGACAATTCAGTTAACATGCCTTCTGGAGAAGATGTTCCTGAATACCGCAGTGTACTCCATATGATGTTTCTGTGTTGGCAAAGTCAGGCTTACGGAAATGCCTGAATACTTTGCACAAACATGACTGAAATAGGAGTGGAGGAGGCCCAGATGCCCAATGATTGGCCTGCTGACTTACAAGAAGAGGACACAAAGGGGACAGAGACTGCACATCTAGAGGAACTGGAACAAATTTTGAGAGCATTTGTTCTCAGACACCTGAATTCCACTGCCCTAGAGAAGACTGCAGCTCTCCTGACCTTCAAGAATTAGCTAATTCACTTGATGGCATGATTGTACATATTGCTAGAAGAGAACAAGCAAGTCAAAATTAGTCTTGAGGTGACTGAGGAGGTGAAGAGACCTATTTGTTTGCCTGTTCCTTTAAAATGAAAGAATCTAGAAAGTGCTACAGTTGATCCAGAGGAACTGGCCCAAACTGTAAAGAGTGTTGCTACTCACCAAAGTCACCTAATTTTTGTACGATTCAGCCATTCTCCAGAGTGACTGACACTGATGCTGCAGGGAAACCCAGCAAGCAATGCTTTCCTGGGGAGTCCTTTGAGACAGGTTACGTTCCAAAGACAGGTGTTTTTACCCAATGGCGGAACAATGGTGTGCAGAATAATACAAAAGAAAATCATGACTGGGACAGGACTTTGGAGACAGACCTGCTTACGATATTTGAAACAATGACACCTGGAAATGGCAGTGATGATCTAAACAATGGCCTTCTGTCTGGATCAAGTTGTGAGAAGCATTGGTCGAAGTATCAAGGATCACACTCTGTGGTGAGGGACGTTTGGGGATCAGCAAGAAGAGAATTCCTGGAATGTTTGGAGGAAAATCTGGATCTCCTGTTCTTCCCAAAAACCTCAATGGTGCAAGATCCTTGAGACCAGATTCAGACCGTTTGAGACACTGAAAGTCATATTCAAGGTATGTTTAGTTTACATTCTTGTCAGCTGTTTTCTATTGTTTTTGAATTTATCCAGAGCCCCTCCTGATTTCCACCTTAAGTCTTCTTTTTAGAAAAGAAGCACCTAATAGAACTGGCTTATTACTCACTCTCTGACTCACGCACCCATGTTTAGCATACTAAAATCCTTCACACTAACAGTCTTTGCGTTAGTAACCCTTTGTGTCATTGTTAAACACTGTGTGGTTCACATTTCATCCCTAATTGTTTTGGGAATGCTAATTTTCTCTTCTTTTTAAAGAAACGAACAAGCAGAGAGGAACCAGTGACTGTACCACCTGAGGAGTTGGCTCAAGAAAAAATGTCTCCAACTGGTAATAATGTGTTTTTTGGTCATAATTATTTATTATTAATTTTTACTATGGCACAGTTACTGAATAACAGCATAGCCAACAGTGTATTATGGCCATTTTTGTATGATATATAGTTTTGATCAGCGTTTTACACTTTTAGTTCTGGAGCACCTCTCTATTGGATAGTTTTCTTTGCTCAAATACACCTCATTCAGCTCAAGAAGGGGTTGATAATTAGCTAAAAACTCGTGTATTGCAGCAGGGAAAGCATAAAAGTTGGGGGGCTAGAGTTGGGTTTGGGAGAGCCTGCTTTGTCTTGTCAATTCATTAAACTGAAACTGAACATGTAATTTTTCTTTTCTCTAACTTAAAAGTCTAAAGGTCAAGAGAAAGAATCGAGTCCAGGCCTTCTTCAAACAAGCATGACAGACAGTTAAAAACATTGTCATCTGTGGCAGCTTCACCAAGATTTCCCCTTCTAATTAATTCCCCTTCTAATTAATTTTGTTCAGGCCAGCTTAAGTTTCCACTTTCATCTGTGGTAGAGGAGTTCAAGGTGGCTAAGTGCAGGGTAGCAATGATGCTCAGAGACTGTAGAGATGAACGAGTCAGCAAGGCCAGGATCACAACAGGAACAGGACGTAAGTGAGAACCAGACATTGCAGTCAGGCAGGCCTAAAGTTCCCTGGAGTTGAGGGACGTCATTGGCAATGTTTGCACTGGTCGGCAGGGACTAGGTACCTCCCGTTTCATCTAGTGGGGGAAGTAGAGGAGTGAACAGTAGAGCAAGTGAACAGTAGAGGAGAGAGATGATTCAGGCTGAAGTGCGTCACCAAGTAGAAGAGACACGGAAGGTGAAGGCCGTTGAACTAGCAACCCGGGGAACATGGACCAAATGGAACCTCGCAAAAAGGAGGGTCTCATGGACCGAACTCAGGAGGCTGTATAAGCTTCCTCTGTGTATGACACACTCCTGTCTGCATGTGTGGCATCCTCAGATGTATTAAGCAAGTCCATTGTGACTTTTTTTCCTTACCATCACTCTTTTCCTTCGACTGCTACAGTTTGATTTCCTTTGACTGCTACAATATCACCGTTACTTTCAGTTCAGGATCATAGTATATGGTACATGGCAAGTCTATGGTTCCTTCTTAAATCTTCCTTCAGCTTTTATCCTTTTGTTACAGTAACAGTAACAAATGAAATGATGACCACAATTAATAGAATGTAAGCTTTAGTTTGACCATATTAACATCTTTACTGGCTGAACCACATTCACAATGCCGCTCTTCTTAAGCTTGCAGTCAGAACTTTGAACTTTGAACAGGTTCTCCAGTACAGTGGTCAGAGACCAACATGTGCAAATAATCAGGAAATGTTGCAGTTTGCCAGTTGCTTTAGTGTCACTCATCACAGTCTGCCTCATCTTGTAAATTATTGCACATTGGGACAAAGAGGAACAGATGAAATAAATATCCATAACAGCATACACCTGATATTGTAAGCAATAACCGTTTTGCCTCTTTGAGGAACCATAGAAAAGCCATACAATCATATAACTAGCTTCTGGTCAAATTATCAGTTAATTCACAAATCTTTTTAAATTGCTCATGCTTTTTTTCCTTCCTCATGTTTTTACTAGTGCTGTTTTTCCTTTTTTTAAATAAAGTTTTTGCAAATATTTTTTCTCTTGGTTATATTTTGTACTGCAATTGTATTCTTCATTAATCTACTACTGTGCTGCTTGTATTAGCTGGTAATACTGCAGTCATAGCATGAACTGAAAAAAAAGCTTTTAAGAGATTGGATATACACTAAATGGACGAAAGTAATTGGGACACATCTGTTAATTTTTTAATTCAGGTGGCTCCTTACTTCCAGTGAATCTTAATTCCTCAACATACAGACATTTTGGACAACATCATGCTTCCAACTTCCACAAGAACCTTTTTTATTCCAGCATGACTGTGCCCCAGTGCACAGAGAAAGCTCCATAAACACGTGGTTGGATGAGCTTGCTGTGAAAGAACTTGACTTGCCTGGACAGAGCTCTGACCTCAACCCCATCCAACACTTCTGGGATGAACTGGAACAGGGATTGTGAGCCAGGCCTTCTCGTCCAACATCAGTGTCTGACCTCAGAAATGCTCTACAGAACGAATGGGCACAAATTCCCCAGAAACACTCCAAAATCTTGTGGAAAGTTTTCCAAGAAGAGTTGAAGCTGTTACTGCTGCAAAGAGGGGACCAAGTCCATATTAAAGTCTATGTATCTGAATGCAGTGTCACTAAAGTCCCTGTTGGTGCAGCTAATGGTCAGGCATCCCAATACTTTTGTGCATATAGTGTATGACTTCCAGAGAAGTGAAAGCACAGCTCATTTAGCTTTGTTTTAACGTTAGAAATCGAACAAAACAAAGACGTCCCAATACTTTTGTTCATATAGTGTACTAAATTATGACAGAGAAAGCTTAGCTGGCGTTCACATAACCTTAACTCTCGGTTTGTTAAATCTGTTTTCTTTTTTCCACATAACAGTAAATAGAATACACATATAGCGATGTGCAGTCCCATATTTCCGTCTTCTGTACAATTACAATGCATAAAATAATGTATAAACTTTATCTTTTCTAAATTTTCCAGCTCACTTGTTCCTCTTTGCTAGCATCTGCAAGCTACTGCAGTCGCACTTGTCCAAATATGTGAAATAGCATCATATTCATAGTCAATTTTAGTTTTAAAAAGGATTGAGTAAAAATTCTATTGTTAATGAGTTTATTCTGGAGTTGTTTTCACACCCAGCATGTTAATAAATCTTTGGTCTGTAACCATCAATCCCAGCAAAAACCTGTTTTGGCAGTCCAAGTGCAGTGTTGGCAACTCCACATTTAGGACAGTGGCTAGTAACTGTCCCAAAAGTTGCTAGAAGTCGCTAAATGGCGCTATCGCCTCATTTGCATAATGTGCATGTAATTGTTATGGACGCTGCAGGAAAGAGGAATAACAACACTTCTTGAGGAAGGCCACAACAGCATAGAGCTATAGATCTAGCATCTCCTCCCTCCAAGTCAACAAGCCCCAGAAATGTTGACACAATTGTCTGCTTGGTGTCACTAAAGTACCCTATCACAACCCCAGGTACTTAGAAACACATCTGTGGACTCACCGAGGAGGAGGCTGAAATGATGCTCACCCACATCTGCAACCAACTATTTTAGAAAGTATGGTGGTAGAACACCATTAATAATTTCTGTACACTTTGTCCTGCGCATTTAGAAGGGGTTAGCAGCAGCTATACATGCTTCTCCAGTGTGATCACATGCCAGCATAGATCACACTGTTCATAATTTCATAATTATTTGTTTGGACCCCCCCACATTTAACATAAAATATTAGTTCACCCAGCGCTGATGAATCTTGAATCTTGAATCTTTCGCGAAAGAATCCATTCCACTTCATCGATAGGAGAATACACACACCACTGGAAATCCGCTCCAGGTGTACAGCTTATTAGTAATCAAATGGCTAATAAACTGATATCATCACCCACCACATGAGCTGCAGCCTCCACATGCTGAAATGCAACATCACCTGTGGCGTACTGGAGTGCATTTGGGCGCCTAGGGCAGCTCTAAATGACATCAAAGATGAACTGAGCAATCTGCCCTCAATCAAATGAGTTTTTAATGCATTTGGATGATAATAATGTGGGTGTGACGGTCATGAAGAGGAAGCTCTCTCAAACATCTGACAGCTTTCAAGCAGCTACATAGCACAATGGCCCAGATTTCCAGAGTCCTCAAAATGATAATTGCTGCACTTTTTGTGTGTTTTTATTGATCAGCAGTTCGGTGGCTTAAGTGAACAGCTACCTGACGCAGATCAAACATGATAATGTGTATCAGTCACACCAGCTAATGGAGGCCCTGCAGAAAGTGAGCAGCGATGTCACACTTCATAAAGAGCTACAAGAAGAAGCTGGTGAAGACCTCTGGTGTGCGGATGAGTGCCCGCGAACTGAAGTGTGGCCTCTGAGGGTTGCTGGCCCTGTCCATCCATGCCTTGATTTGTGGTGTCATGATTGGCCTGGACCATTTTGTCAGTCACTGCAGTCACTTCTGACATGGACCTTGGACATCCTAGATATGTGGTACTCTGCACGTTAGCATGACAGTGAGTATAACAAAAACTATACTTATCTACTTCATGAAATCCAGTAGCTGAGAGCAAAACACTTCTGTGATGAGTATATAGAGTATATAGACACTCACTGTAGCGACACGGAAGCTTTCAAGAATATTTCCTTGACCACCCATGAACTACCCGCATGCCTAACAGTTGGCAAAGGTCAAATATTAAAAATATGGGTTCCCAAATTGTCCTTGGCTTGGGTGCACAGTTTTAGCGGTCAGCAATAACTGGTGTAGAACTTTCACATTATAAATTTTAAACCATTCCAGAAAAAAGTACTACACTGTCGCTGTGTTGATACCTCTAAAGTCACAGGTTTGGTACCCTCAAGGATACAACACAGTTGTTATGTTTTGTTGCAGTTATATTTTTTAGGGTGCACTGACTCCATACACATAATATAAAACGATAAAAGCAGGATTCAGAAATACTGCTTGAAATAATTGTTTGAAAATAATTGGTTTTGACAGCTTTGCTTTTATGACTGTTGTCCATTCATTTTAGAAAGTTGTTGTATAACTTCACATGCTCAAAGCAGACTATTCCACTATCATTATTTGTTTGTTTGATTTTCAGGTAAAGGGCACTTATGTTGGTTCATTTGTCCACCATCTCGGTGAAATGTATCAACGTTATTCCTACACTCTGCCTATGCTGCCTCAGGAATGTGTTCAATTGCTCTCTGCATCAAATCACTCCACCCTGACCTCCATCTGTGTCTTCCTTGCCATTGGTTTCTTCATGCTGCTGGACGAAGTGTTTGCCCATCGCCTCTGGCACAATGTCTATGCCTCATTTTATTGCAGATGTGAGGAACAGCCCACCGAATACCTCCTGTGTAAGATTCTAGAGAAAAGAAAAAGAGCCAATACTGACAGAGTATAATTAGTCACCTGTGTACATTTTATGGAAGAATTTTCACTGATGTCTTATATAAGCAGTACACATTGTACTTGGGGCAATTAATTGTACTGTACATGAAATTCTTTGCTTCGTCATTGAAATTAATTGATATACATTGGCATTAGTTTGCTTGACATTTATACAAAGTATTGTGGATGTCAGGCACAGTACAGTCATACCCATTTCATTTGTGCATTTAACCTATAAAATCCTTAACCCAGTTTTACCATGATTACATTATAGTTCCTCTGCTTGATCCTGGAGGAGAAGCAGTTTGAAGTCCCTTCAGAAAATGGATTCACTAAACCAAAAGTAATAATGTCTGAGTACAAATTTAAAGGGAATGAGACCAATTTAAAGTCTCTAGCAGCTGTTTTTTCTGATGCTTAATCAGGACTCTTGTGTTGCATAGTTTGTTTAGAAGTCCTGCAATTAATGAGACCGAGTGTTACAGTAATGGTCCATCAATTCATAACCAGGTTGAAAAAAAAAACAACACTCAAAACAAGACTTCTGTCTGTAAGAAGATTCTGTTATTAGTGTAAAAGTGGAGCAGAATGCTGAGCTATGTCCAAGTGAAAAATTGTTCTTTGTTAAACAGTGTGTTCTTTTCATGTGATGTTCCTGAGGCTGTTCCAGTTTGGACAGGGTTCACTAATCCATGTTTCTTGACTCTGTGTGTCTTTTACAGGAGTGTAAGAAAGAAGGAGAAAGGAGAAGTATAAAGAGAAATAGAGAGAGGACAATAAGAAACATTAGCTCTACTGCACTCGCTCACAAACAACATGAAAGGAAAGAAGTAATCTCCTTAAAGCTATAACTAGCTATTCGGGCAACAGCGTATTTATTGTGTATTTATTGCTCTGTGGAGAGTAACTGACAGCATAGGGACTGTTCTGTTGATCCTCATGAAGAAATGTGCTTTCACCACAAAGTTAACATTTTCTTTTTAATTAAAAGAGCTGAAAGACTGCCTTTTGGATACCACGGTTAAGGTTTAGATGTAGAATTACTCAGATTAAAAATTACACCTGTCAAGTCAAGTAGGTTTTACTGTCATTTCAGCTATACACACAGTACATAGTGAAACAAAACAACGTGCCTCCAGGACCATGGTGCAACACAAGAACAGAAACAGAACGCCACAAGACTACAAGTGCAGACAGGACGAAACAGAGTGCAAGAAAACCACACAAGAGCAACAAAACAACTGGACAAGCCAACATTTAGTGCAACTGACAAACACTACAGTCTGGATGAATACAGTATTTTGACAGGTACTGTTTTCTTGCAGCAGAGAGTTGTGTGCAAAAATGCAAAACAGAAACAGACAGCAATAAATATGACTGCAAATACAGCAGCACCCGGACAGAGCATGTGCACTGTGTTAAATAGATGGGTACTTACAAAAGTAATTAAAATCTGAGTTGTTCAGGGGAGGTACAGTTTATGTTTCAGTTCTGGTAGGGCAGTCTGATGGTCTGAGGGAAGAAATTGTTCCCCATTCTGGCAGTGGAGGCCCATCTCAGTGTCAATGGAATACCCTCCCAAATCAAGTAATATCCTATGTGTATTTGTATGTGTGCATGTTAGACAAAAAAGGGAGAGAGACAGGGTGTGAGACAGAGAAAGACAGAGAGAGAAATGAAACATACTGCGTGCGTTATTATGCAATGCGCAAATATGTCTGTTTTTCCAGCCATTTTTAGATAGCAACCGTAATAGCAATTGTATAACAATAAAAATAGGTGAGTGTCTGTATGCTTTGTGCAGAACTGCTCTGATGACTCTTAACTAATTAAATTATATGTAGCTGTCGAGATGATTCTCTTATTCTCTTTTTTGAATCAGCTTTGAATGATATTAGGCCATTATCAATTTACACTTTTATTCATTGTGTGTTTTTGTGTAAAACGTTCCTAGTCGTTCCTTTAAGGCAGCGTTGTCCAAACTTTTTGCAAAGGGGGCCATATTTGATAAACTGAAGATGCCCGAGGGCCAATAGCTCTTTCAAGTTCTTTCTGAAATTTTTTTTTTTTTTAACCACAAAAGTTACATGAAAATACATACTGTTTTAAAACAATTTTCATTGTCACAATTACCTTTATTTTTCAAATGGCAAGGTAACCAAATATAAGACACTCAGGCAGACGTGAACAACTCTGAAAACACAATTCTGCCTTGCATTCTTATCGGGAGAGTCGGATAACATTGTACAAACTTCATAGAATACCTTAAATTTCCATGAGTTTGATAAATATCTTTGCCTCATGAACATTGTAAACAGGAGTTATAAGTAATGCAAAGTGGTCTGTTATCATTAAAGTTTAAAACAAGTGAATTTTGTCTTTTACAAGATCGTTCAGAAAGCAATAGCTTGTGTCACATCTACAGGTACATAACATCAACCTTTATCACCAAATTTTATTCAAGAGTTTAATAAAATAAGTCCCATAAATACAGTTCATTAGTGTGCTTTAGGCTTTTCATTGTTAGTCGTGACAGATGCTACCGTTCCAAACACTTAATTTCAGATTGATCAAGGAACAGATAACTTGCTGACACTAATGAGAAGGATGACACTGAAATCTGGGTTTCACGGATGCAGAGCGCGATAGCATTAGAATGGTGCTGCCACCGTGTGGTGAAAGGAGGAATTATGTTTTTAAAGTTTTATGATTTATTTATTCTAACAGAGCTAGCGAGCCATGAATATCACATTATAAGACTGAAACTGCGGGCCGTATGAAATCTGACAGCAGGCTGCGATTGGCCCGCGGGCCGGACTTTGGACATGCCTGCTTTATGTACTATATAGCCAAACAACACATTCAGTGAACAACACATTCAGTGTTACTTTAAACCCATGGGCATTAATATAGACACATAACTGCTTCCATTCACTTCCATTCAGCCACAAGAGCCTTAATAAGTTCACGCAGTGATGGCTGATAAAGTGGTCTGGTCCACTTTTAATGGTGTCGAAGTCAGTGTTCTGTACTGTCACTGCATGCGGTAGCACTGAGATTTCAGTTCAGTAGAACTACGGGATCCAGCACAAATAAAGGAAAAGAAAACAAAATCCCAGATCATTAATACTCCTTCACCCTTCAGGTATTTTTTTATCTATCAAACCAGAACTGTACATCAGACTGGTAGATGGCAAAGCACAGTTCATCCCTTCAGACAACATTTTTCCACCCAGCCCAGTGTTTTTATACCATTCCAGACAGTGCTTCTCTTACATGTATTCTTTTCACAATAACTACACTACATGGTTGACCAGGGCAGCTCCAGTCCAGTAAAAATTAGTTGGGCAACATTCTATAACTGTAGGAAATTTCCCACTTGTGGGACTAAAGGTTTATCTTAACTGTCAAGCAGCTTTTCACTGCAACTAGTGCCATGATTTATCCACGTAGTCTGTACGTTTGATTTTATGTATATTTTAGGATGGATGTGTCCAACCGGCCACGCAGGCACAGACAGAACGCTGGGCCCGAGCCCTGCATGGCCCCCTACTCTCGTCTGTCCCATCCCACCAATTAGCACCCCCTCCCAGCGGCGCGAAAAGTTTGGATCAAACTTCACCTGAGGAAGAATACACAGCGCACAATTCTCTTCACTGGAAAAGAAGGACTAAAGAATCAGTGCAACATGGACAGTGATGACAGCAGACAGCGCCTTGAGAGAGGTGCACAAGTTATCCCCACCTTGGAGCATGTGAATACTGCTCCACTCATGATCCAATTAGTGGAGAGTCTAACTGACAAGCAGTGGACATCAATCCGTCAGGCAAATCCAAGTCTGGGAACGAGGGCCATGATGTCTCACATGTGTTCAGTCATTGTGAGTATTGTAGCTGAGGCGTCTCATAGAATTCTACTGCCAGTTCTGGGGGAAGTTATAGGTGTAGATTTAAGGTCAGTGCTGTTATCAGATTCACATCCTACCCCCCATTCCCAATAATATTATATGGGGAAGAGACCTCTACAGGATCTATTTGTAATAACTGAAGATAGGATCCTGAACAAAGTTCAGAAAAGCCTACAATTACTACTAAATGAAGCACATACTCTGGATGAGCTACAATCACTAGAATTGACAACCGCTATAGTGAGAGAAGTAGTCCACCAGGTGAATCTGGCCTTGCAGATAAAAATTGCGGCGGCTGCAGCGGGCCGCTCTTCTCCTCTATGCAGTCAGCAAATTACATCTGTTGGGTCCCAGGCAGCGGAAATAACGGTGAAAATAGTTTCAGACATGCTGAATTCCATCTCTGCCGACACAAATCGTCCAGCCTCAGTCACTGTGGAGAAGAGGCACACAAAATTGGACTCTGTGGCTGGAGAAATTATAACTGCAGTTATTGATACCTACGGCAGTTTTCTGGAAGATCATGAGAGAGAGTGATGGTTGATGGAAGTACTGTCTTATTTAAAAGCAAAGGCTCGGTTGTTGAGCTCTCAGGACATGCTGAAGTTCAGAGATGACAAGGGTGTTTCCAAGAACAGTGATGACGATCTAGCTCAGCGTAGACAAGTGTGCAGTCCAAAAGACCACAAAGTCTGCAGTGACACATTTAAAAGCAGAGCTTCAGAAGATGTATGTGAAGTGATTCACACTCTGCAGTGAGCAATTTCAGACAAAGGCTCAAGGAGTTGTGAATGAGCTATTGGTGAGTTCCATGAAGAGCAAGGAATCTGGCCACACTCTTCTGCCAGATGATCAACTGATGATGACTGGTTTGGACCATCTGAACAGCATTTGAACTTCATTGCATCGGCAGTTATTACATTGATGCAGTTATGGAATCATACACTAGCAGTAATAATGGGACAGAAAAGAGCAATGTGTCAAGCTCAGATTCCCAGATGAGTGAATCTTCTGTATCAGAAATCTTGGACAACTTTATCAGTAAGATCAAGCGGTCAGTAAGTCTGAAAAATGATGACACAGTGCATCTGTCAAAAGAACCAAAGGATGAAAGTGCTGCTGTGTGTCTTGCAAGCACAGCAATAAGCCAGGTTTTGGATTCTGTTAATCTTGAACTGGAAGATTCAAAGGTTAAACAAGGCTCTGTAGAACACGTACTGGCCAGAGAAATTTTAGATAGCATGCTGGAATGTATTGATGGAGGGTATGATCTGTCAGGAAGTAGTGAAGTCTCTGAAAGACTAGAGATGTTCACTCCCACTAAGACATCCTCCTCCAATTACAATCACTGCTCTACTCCTGTAAGAGCAGTAAGAGGTAGTGCAGTTGGATTTCAATCACAGATGTCCTTTGGTAAAGTTACTGATCTTGCTAAATCTCTTGTGGACCAATTTTACTGTCAGTGTAAGACCGATTCAAAGCCTCAGAATCTGAGGCCATGGAATAGTGTGTCTGATTCTGTTCACTGTGGACGAGCTGCAGCTTACCAGCTCGTCTATGACTTTGCAGAAGAAAATGTTCAGGCTCTGCTGCTGTCTTGCTTTTCATCATCAAACTCAGATGTGTTAGTTTATGAGTCCAGAGGTGACATGGTCATCCCAGTTTACATTACTCAGGATGACCAATCAGATTCACAGGCCTCATCAGAGCTGTTTGTTAGCACTGTCAGTTCAATGTCCACAGTGATGGCCAACCAGGTTATGGAGATACTCTCTTTAACTTCAGATTTGTCTTGGGAGTCCGGCAGCCTCCCGAGTGAGAACTCCATTAAAACACACCTGAGCAACAAGTTCTCACCCAAGGCCAGCAGCACTGACAGGAATGCTTATGCTGCATTTGATGCTCAAACACAGACAGACACCTGTGAAAATGAACCCATGGTGCTTACTGTTCTCATTTTAAAACTGCTCCAGAAAATACAGAATCAGCATTTCGAGAGCTCCCCTGACATATCTCACAGAGCTCACTAACTCCTCTATCATATATTCTCGAAGACCTGTTCACAAGATAGAAAGATGCATGAAATCTATCGAGCGGTCTATAAAAATTTTATAGAGAAATATGGATTCACTTACCTTCTCAAACAAGCATCGGAAGGTCAAAATTCCACATTTGACCTGATCCTGATGCAATGGGGCAATGGAAGAAGAAAGTGCAAGCAAGACAATTTCCACAACTAATTCTGGGACATGCACTGAGCCCAGTATGGGCACTCAGAATAACAAAACCAGGAAAGGAACATTCCATCGCATTCGCAACTTTCTGAAATTCAAGAAGACCTCGAAGAAATCTGAGAAGATGATCCCAAAGGAGGACCCTCCAAGTGGCAATCAGTCCATCAAAACTACTACTGGCTCCACCAAAGGTGCTCAGAAATACTCATTTTTTACTCGCATGAAAAGGATGTTCTCACAAAAATAACTGACATGTACAAAGACAGCCTTATGAGCATCATCTGACTATTGATAGTGCTCAGTGGAGTTTGTGAGTCAGTTGTTGGAGACTCTTATCTATCAGGTGTTCAATAGATGTTGTTTGTCTAACCACGTTGAAACAGTTGGGATCCATTCTTTTATTATCATTAAAAGTCTGGAATACAGTCATTTTAACTATATCATGGAAGGAACATCAAAAAATGATCATGCTGCGGACTGAGGGAGTTTTTCCTCGCCTGACGCCTTTGGCTTACTCACAGGGCATGGACCTGAACTCTGTAAAGCTTACAACTTGATTGTAAAATGCGCTATATAAATAAAACTGTTCTGGCCCAAGCACAGAGCCCAGAGTGGACAAACTGAGCAAGACAACCAAGGAGACAATATTCTGAAACTGAAGATGACCTCAAAGGTCTGAACAGAAAATCAAGGAGGAGGACATTAGTAACAGTCAATCCTCTTAACACCACTTCTGGCCCCACCACAGGTTTTGAGAAACAGTTACTCATTGCAAGGATTTCCACATTCTTCAGAAGACGCAGCTCAAGACATCTGTGAACCAGACTGCATGGAACTTAGCCTCAATAAATTTATCTCAATAAAGATAAAAAAGTTGGATGTGTCTGTCCATATTCTTTTGCCCATGTAGTGTATGGTGATACATTATATAGGGTCCCTATATAACTTCCAAATGTAGGCAGTTGTTGACAGTATTCTCATTTGCTCTAGTTCAGTATTACACTGTATCATTCTTTTTCTTCTCTTCTTTTTTCTTTATTCTGGGTTGAAAGGTAAGTGTTTTTAATAACCCATAATTGACCTATAAATAGAAACCCTTTCAAAATTCAGCCGAAGGTTATTTTCTGCTCTCCAACAATATTATCTCCTCTTGACAGTCTTTGGCCTTTGGGACAGAATGGCTCCATATAGTGTCTCTCAGGGGAGAGACTTTTATGGCCATCCATTCTACTTCCACACAAGTCCAAAGCAGTCTGTCAGCCTAATACTAACATCATTACCTTAAAATCTTTTTTTATTGTCAACAAATCACAGTCTCAATCACTGTATATTAAACACACAGACAAAATCTACCAGATTCATTACACAGAAATAAAACTAAACACTGCTCAAATGTCGACACCAAAAGTGAACATTTCACCTCTGTGACCAGGCAAGATATGAAAACAGATGCTTTTAAATAGTTGTGACTGTTTGCAGATATAAAATGTCTTCAAAACATATTTAATCTGCAAAATATCAGATATCAGATATAAATATATTGTGTACAGGTGTGCTTTATATTGGGGCCATTACCAAAAGACAACAAAGGCATCAATTTCAACATTCTGTGGGTATAAAAAGCTGGTATTGTCAGTAAGTCATTCTAAGTTCATCATTCAAACAGCCATGAACACACGACGTCACTTAACGGACAAGCAGCGCCACCTGGCCATGGCGCGCCTTCGGGTCGGTGGCAGGCAGTCAGATGTTGCTCGTGAACTTGGTGTGTCTCAAAGT
>JBBPCX010110431.1:0-20000 GCA_037974365.1 Hydrocynus forskahlii
ATATACTATATAAAAGTGTGCAGTCTATAGTCTATAGAGAGTCTACAGCAGCAGCAGCAGATCAGTACAAGCCTGGAACCACATTTTCTTTCAGCCTTTTGTCGGCCTGTCAGTAATAAACCCATACTAATGTCAACATCACAAGATATCTAATAAAGATAATGTCATCCATCTTTTACATGGTGATAGAGAGACGGAGATTGTAGAATGCATGTGGACATGATGTAGCTCCTCTTGTGGCAGTTTTAAAAGAGAAGGGCTGCGTTATTTTTAGAAAAGGGCATCGTGTTCTTTTTAGAAAAGGGAATCGTGTCATTCTTAGAAAGGACATTATTTTTAGAAAGTGTAGTGTGTTATTTTTTACAAAAGCTTGTGTGTTATTTTTAGAAAAGGCAGGGTGTTATTTTTAGTAGAAGCAGTGCGTTACTTTTAAAAGTGGTACAGTGCTTTTCTGTCAGCTTATATCTGTCTGTATGTTATGAATGTTCTGGGTTCGGTGTGCGTTGCAGTGCAGTCCAGCAAGAGATCAGAGTCTCCAGAGCCCAGCTGTGTGTCCACTGGAGTTGAAAGATGTTAATCCTCCATCTGGACACAGACAACAGGCGTTAAATCAGTGTCACAGGTAAACTTGTGTCACTGCAGGGCACAGAACTACACATACCTCTAGTGGCCGAACTGAAAGAGAAACATTCCTCACTGAAGGGTGGGGTCAAGAGTGAGGTCTGTTGGGCCCATGTTGACACTGAGAAAGAGATCAGGGGCAGTGTTTTAAGCAATGCAGTGGAGAATGTGCTTATATTTAATCTCTGTGTTTCCACAGTGTCCTGCAGGCAACAGCAGACAAAGCAAGCAAAAAAATACTAAAAATGGAGACTTTCATGTGGGCGATATCCAGTTAGCAAATTTGGGACGGTTTGTTAAAACTGATACACATAACTAAACCTGTAGCTTACTACATCTCTTGCCCACATCATAATTGTTCAGGTTTAGCTCTGCATCCCTTGGAATTGAACTACAGGAGGACTTCAAAGTAAACCTCAGGAAGAGGTTTCAGTGTTTGAGTGACGTGACAGCAAACAGAGAAAACCCAACACTTCTCAGTGAGATCTCAGTGAGATTGAGGCAGCATGCAGGAGAACAGCAACAGAGGAGACTCCCATTAAATGCAACGACATCTTTAAGCCCTTACCTGAACAAGGAAAGCCTATCAGAGCTGTACTAACAAAAGGAGTCGCTGGCATTGGAAAATCTGTCTCTGTACAGAAGTTCGTTCTGGACTGGGCTGAAGGGAAAGCAAACCAGGATGTTCACCTCATATTCCCACGTTCCTTCAGGGAGCCGAATTTGATCAAGGACCAAGAACTCAGCCTGACTCAGTTTATTCAAAAATGTTTCAAGGAAACAAAAGGACAAAAGTATCTCAGGTGCACAGAGGGCTACTTTCTCCTAGTCTATGCAAGAACAAAAGCAATAACACAAAATGCACATGGTGTACTGAGAAAGTATTTATCTAATTAGCTAGTAAGATGTCTTGGTCCTATAAAAACATTAAATTATGCTAAGGCCTCATTACATGATTACATTATAGTACATTATGTACTTAGCATCATAGTATTTATATTTTAATGATTTTTTAAACAAGTTTCTGGTGAACTGATCTGTGTATTCTGAAAAGAAAGAGTGAATAGTGTTGCATCGTTCTCTCTCGAGACTGCGGAATCGCAATATCATATTTCATGGTTGTGTTGTTCTGGCTTCAGCTCTGAAATCAAACCCCTCACATCTGAGAGAGTTGGATCTGTCTGAGAATAAACGAGGAGACTCGGAAGCGAAGCTGCTCTCTGTTGTACTGAAGAATCCACTCTGTAATATGGAGTCACTTATGTAAGCTCATCTCTGAGAGCCACACATAACCCCGTCCTTTTCTAATAGCGAGGGGCAGAGAGGTTCAGCATGAAACTGAGAATTCAATCATTTCCAATACAGGACTTATTAGAATCTCTTTTTGTCTCTCCTATTTAAGTAAATATTTTTACTGACCATAGCTATAAGCAAGCAATCCTATTTTCACTCCGTCTCCTGGTCAAACTAAGGATAGAGTTTAGAGTCCTTCAAAGTTTAATATTTTCTGACTTAATTGCTGTATATAAACATAAACATCTTAGGTCATAAGGCAGTGGCCTTTAAGTCACAGATGAAACAGATGAAAGTGATCTTAGGTAGTATGGTTTACAGAAAACTGCTTTATGGCCTGAGATCTGCAACCACTCTCCTTTTTTGTAAGCAATTTCTTAGTCAGGCCTTTAATCAGCCATGTATGTGTTGCATTGCTTTTTATCTTTCCTTTTCTTCCTTGTGTTTCTATTGTCCTTTCTTGTCCACATGCTGAACACTTTCACTTTTTTTATCTTTTATCTCACCCTGTAGTGTTCAGCTAGCTGAACTGCATTTTGTGTGTAAATAAAGTTTATGATGTTTTTTATTTATATCTAAGACACTGAATTTATAGTGATTGAAGATTCTACTGACCTTTTTGTTGGTATTCAGGCTGAACTGAGAGAGTGATGAGTGTGTTATTGCTCTCTCTGCAGATTGCTCTCTGCAATCAAACCCCTCCCACCTGAGAGAGCTGGATCTCGCTGGGAATAATCTAGGAGATTCAGGAAGGAAGCTGTTTTCTGGTAAGTAGGTAAGTAATTACAACTGCCAGCATTCTAAAAATATTATTATTTATAGAAATATTGAAAGTTTATTCATATGTATCACTGTTTTACACATATCAGAAAATTCTTAATGGCCTAAGAATTTTCTACAGACAGCACATTTCAGTGCAGTAAAACTATTTGGACAAATTTAAACATATACTGCGCCTCAGATGTGAAAACAGAAGAAATAAGATTGAACTGTGTATGATCTTAAGAAAAAAAAAAAGTTGGTTTGTTTGTTTTTATTTTACTTTCAGGGTCTGAAAGATGTGTGAAGACAGTCTTGATTTTCAGGTTGTGATATTGTCTGGATATGTTGGAGCCCTGAAATGGGGGGTGTTCATAGCTACATCTGTTATTTTAGGAGTTTATGCATTGGTGAGTTAAGTGAAGAATCAACTCAAAACAGCTGCAATCTACACCAAAAAGTGTTCATAAAGCCTCAACATGTCATCAAAACAGTGTTTCCCACCGGAGACACAGCAACACATTCAGCACCACGTTGTACTGTACGGACATTTATAACACTGAACGGCCCAAGAGTAGCTGCACCAACTGCACCCATCTATATGAATCAAACCCTTATTGATTGTTAAATCAAAAGAGACTCGCAGAGGGATGAGAATGAATACTGAATGTGCTTTGATTTCTGTGACACCTGAGGCAGCCAGAAGCTTGGAGGTGTTCCAAATAGAGCCACGAAAAAAAATAAGAGACTGCATCATTTATTTTTTTTTTCTGATTATTGCTTTTGCAATTTGTGGGAGTTTGTCTGTGTAAGATATGCATGTCACTGTTGTTCTGTACACTATTAACCACACTTGTTTTTAAATACATATAAATAATTTATTATTCCTTGGAAATGTTAAACTACACAACACTCTTACATTATTTTACAATTGCAGCAATTAACATGGTGATGTTAAGAGCAGAGTGTGTGCGTGTGTTTCATCCCATCAGAAACTGAATCAGGAGTGAAGCTGCTGGAATACAGCACAGAGAAAAGCTGCTCTACAAACACTACTGCACTCACAACACATATGGAGGCGTTTCGTATTTTTTACACAGCTCACACTGCAGTAGTTAGGATAGCGACCTGTGCATTTTACACACACACACTGCCACAAATTTTACAAACAGTGAACAGAAAAAAGGGAAAGGGGTCTCTTATTTTTTTTCCATGGCTGTATATACAATATAATAATCATTCTCAAAATATTGCACCGGTTTAGTTTCCTGCAGGCTGGGATGGTTGTGGTAGTTGTAACAACCTGTTGATGCCTTGATGATGAGGACCACCCTGGGGGTGGTTTGGCATGCAACTGGTTAGGCATCACCAAGGCATCACCTGTGTCTCTCCTACATTTCAACAAATCACTGCTCAGTCTTGAGTTCTAATCGTAGAATACAGAATCAGGACAACTCCTGGGTCTGCCTTTTCTTCTCTGAAGCACCTTCCTCTCAAGGTGTTGTTCCTGGGGGCCTACCTCCTCTGCTCCCTTGAACCCGTTTACGTTCCCACTACTGATTTCTTTTGCTAACCTGGCCATTCCTCAGGTGTTGCTCTTCAGTCTTGGCCTCTTGTTGTATTCCATTCAGCAACTCACTAGGCTGCACGTAGGCTTTCAGGTTTTTGGGTTGGTGGTTTGAATCCAACCTAGAGTGTCACACAGTTTTCTTATTTTTTTTCTCAAGTGGATCGAGCATCAGCTTTTACCTGTTTCTGTTGGTTGTCCGTTCATTTTGTCTTCAGTTCAGCTCCGCTCTTAGGTCTTTCTCTGTCTCTGGTCAATGGTGTGCCGTAGCTTCTTTTTCTCTGGGGTTGCAGACCAAGGTTTGATTCCTGCACTGGGTGAGCCAGCCGCATCATCGCTGTGGACTTACCTCGCAAATATTAGCCTCAAGTTTTGCACCAGTATCCCCTTCTTCTGCTGTGAGAACTGTCCTTGTATGAACAAACAGTATTTTAATAGTTTTGAATGGATTCAACTTACAGTTCGCCTATATTCAAATTTGCACTTTTCTTTGTGTTAAATAAAGAATGGTCAGTCTAAACGGTGGATCTTTGCTTTTTTTGAAAAACATTCTTGAAGACAATTCAAAGAGACATATGAAGTTACGTTTGTTGATTGCTAAAATGTTGAATAATATCCCTATGTAAAAATATATATTTTAGACCATAGGCTACTATAAAGTAAGAAAAATTGGATCTGGATGTTTATATTTACATATAGTAGCAAAAACTGTGTGGTCCAAGTGACAATAAAAGTGTTATAGAATAACAAATTCTAACATGCTTTGGATTAAGTGCAAAGCATGTTTTAAACTTTCCTCCTTACTGGTTTTTACTGAATTAGTGCTTCCACAAACTGTTCTTTTATCAGAGAAAAAAACAGACTAAATCTTTTTTTTGTGTGTGTTTATCTATGACTGACGATACAAATAAACTTGAAACTTGAAAATATGATACAAACATGATAAATACTGTATATGGCTGCTGGAACATGAAACTGCTGCCATGCAGTAATGCTGGAAAACCCAGCTAACGGGTCTGTTTTCACAACTGCAGAGGTGAGTCTGGACTTATATATGCTTGAACACACCATTAACTTATGAACACACTATAAATAAAGAAAATCAATCTCTGACTGACTGAAGGTCTCAGCACCTCTGCTGTTTGTTAGACTGGCTGCTGCAGCCTCTGAACTTGGTTCCATGCTGCTCTTGTAAGCTACAGACATGTAACACTTGCACCATCATGTGGCAGAGAGCAAGTCCAGCAACTGCAGAATTTCGACTGAGCAGTTTTTATACACATTCATCAGCTCACGGTTTAAATGCTTCTACACTCAGTAATAAAGTAAAGCTTCAGAGGCATACAATTCCACAATCTGGTGAAGCTCAGAGGAGAGTGGGTTCTCTCAGTGGTTCTTCCTCAGGATTCGAGGGAGCTGTTCTGGCCCTGTCCTGTTCCTCGGAAGGGTATGACCTGCAAGAAACATTCTTTGGGACTGAGATCTGCGCCACAAAATAAAACTGAATTTACTGGCCCTTTAGCGTCGACAGGGGCAGAATGGGACAAAAAACGGCCCTGGCATTTTGGGGCAGAACGGCCCACCACAAACAATTACGCAGACCACCCATCTTTGCGCTCCCAAGAATGTGTATAAGAAACAAAGTAAAATTCAATAAATGTAGTATTCAACCATGGTTGCTGGAACCATTATAGCGGGGGGGGGGGGACACATTCCCCCACTTTTCATTCATTTCGTCCCCCCACTTTTTGTTTCCCGGACAAAAGCCAAGACATGCGCGCGACCCCCGACCCCAAACCCCACTTTTTCCATTTTTGAAAACCTCTTTTCAATTTTTTATAATTTGTAAACTGTAAAATCATTTGAAAACATCAGGTGACTGAAGCTGTGAGAGTCCGTAAGTTGTCCATGACAGAGCTGTTGAACCAGTTCTACAGAGATTAAAAAAAAAGTCAGGTAACACTGGAACACAGCCTGACAGTGCCGGTAAGGAAATCTTGTTTTATTGTGTTGACTGACACAGTTTTGTTGAAGCTACAGAAAAGAGACCATTATCTCGGACGCCATGGAGAGAGTAGGATCTCTGCTGCACTGAAAGGACTGAGAAGAAAAGGTAAAACATTTTCTACACTCCTTTAACGGAAGTACAGAAGTAGGAGCTTCATGTGAAGATTTTAAGGAAGTTTTACAAAAACACCCAACAAGGAAACAGATCTGAGTGAAACAGGTGCTTGTATCTTGGGTTGCTTTCAAAGAAGCATCTTCTGGACATTTGTGTGTTTTATGATACATAACAGCAGCAAGAGAAATAAGAGGGAGGTCATTTATAAGTGGGAGGTGGTGTCCCTGTGCAGGGGGCCTCACAGCAAAAAGGTTTGGGTTTGATTTCTGTGTCCTTTCTGTATGGACAATGTCATTTAAATAGTGTGTTTGTGTGTTTTTTATGTATCGGGGCGTCTTTTTTATGTCTTCTTATATATGGTCTTCAGATGGCCCAAACCAATGCGGGACAAAAAAGTGATATCTCTGTACATTTTTATTACATTCGAATAGCCTTTCCAAATATCTCTCTATTTTGACGTTAATGTTATTGCACAGTCTGGCAGGTTGACTCCGGGTCTCATTTCACCACGTGCTGTACTTATAAACAATCTTGAATCTTGAATCTGAGTTGAACTGGTGACCGTTCCTGGATGTTTATCCACCTTTCACCCTATGAGAGCCCAATCCCCCCACCACACCACCCCAACACATACAGTTTGTCAAAATGTCTGATTTGTGTCTTGAACCAGAGCAACAGGATGAGTGAAGAAAGTGACGAAGGAATTTCTGCTTCCAAGACACATGACTGGTAAGAGTCTTTTTATTTGGGGGAATTTCCTGGGCCTTGTAAGAAGTCATTTCATTCAACAGACTCATGTATGTATTAAAGCAAGTTTACATTTATGAGCCGTAGACCGAGCAGTGGGCTTCACTGTGTCACCTGTAAGTTTGAGACATATTTATTGTCATCAGTTTTACTCTCCTGTTCCTGTTGATCAAAATGTGAAGACTGAATTTTAATTAGAGTGTCATGTTCTTGGTTCTGTAAAGTCAAAACCAGACACAGAGATCAGATTCTCCAGAACCCAGAAAATTGTCCATGAAGAGTGACAGCTCTATGCAGGCTCCCCTGAACTTACAAAATGAAGACTCATCTGGACACAGGTAACTCAGTTTCATCAGTGTGACTGTAGAGCAAAGGATAATCTCTCCATACGCCACAGTAACCATAGACTCCCATGTTCATGAAATATCAGATTTCAGTTATCAGATCTCCATGGCTAATATTCCAGTGCAAGAGAAACAGACTGAGATTAACATCAACTAGCTGACGAGAACCAGAGCGTCCGAGGACCACTGTTAACTACAATGTAGAGTAACACAAAGAACAATTCTACTACAGATAGATACTTCTGTTCAAATAAATTGTCACTGATGAAGCACAACACGAATTATGCACCAAGACAAGACCTATAAAAATCAGGCAAAATCTATTCCTGAATATGTCACTGGGGTTTCATCATTTTAACATATATTAAAGACAGCTTTTATGTGAACTCATTTTTGTTCAATAGAAGCATGTAAGTACTTAAACTCTGTAAGGACTCCAATACCACTGTCAGTCCAATATTAAGTTTTGGTTGGAAACTCTGGGGTTCAGTCCTTTAATAGACCATCAGAATACTGCCCTGGTATCGAGGTAGATCTTGGTGAACCAGCTCTCCTATTGGTTGGGCTTTCAGTGTCTAGATACCACACTGACAGTCATTATTATTATTCCATGAGCATTTGTGCCTACAGGACCAGCTGGATATTTTAGACATATTTATTAGCATTATTTTTACTCTCCTTTTCCTGACTGTGTTGATCAAAATGTGAAGACTGAATTTAAATTAGGGTGTCATGTTCTTGTCCTTGGAAAGTCACATCCAGACAAAGAGATCAGACTCTCCAGAACCCAGAAAATTGTCCATGAAGAGTGACAGCTCTATGCAGGCTCCACTGAACTTACAAAATGAAGACCGCTCATCTGCACACAGGTAACTTGTTTTAATCAGTGTGACTGTAGAGCACAGGAAAATCTCTCCATAATGCCACAGTAACAATAGAGTCCCATGCCACTGAAATATTAGATTTCAGTTATCAGCTCTACATGGTTGATATTCAAGTGCAAGGGAAACAGACTGAGATTAGCATCAAGTAGCTGATGAGAACCTGAGACTCTAAGGACCACTGTTAACTACAGTGTAGAACAACATAAAGAAAAGTTCTACTCTAGACATATACTTTCTTAATTCTGTTAAACTGAATTGTCACTGTAGAGACACAAAACCTATAAAATCAGGCAAAAATATATTCTTGAACATATAATTGGGGTTTTTGCGATCTATGTTTTAAGCACAGGAATGAAAATCTTTCAGCATGAATAACTTTAAGTGTTGCCCCAGTGTCATGCAGGGGATGGGAGGTGCAGTGAGCTGGAACATGGGAAGACAGAAAAACGAGTCTGGAACAAAAGACAGCGGGTAACATTTTATGATTGTCACACAAAGAGCTGATTATACAGATATACCAGAATTACAGAAGTACTTTGTTTTCTTTAAGTGGTTAATGGGAATGATAATTCCACTCAGCAAATATTTGATATTGGAGAATATCAAAACTGCACAACTGACTGGAACCATATCTCACCCCAAAATAATCTCTCAGGTCTTCTTCTTTATCTCCGGGAGCTCAGGAGGTCCTTAAATCAAGTATGAAAAAGAGGTTTCAGTGCTTGAATGAGGCATTTACAAAAAATGAAAGCCCAACACTTCTCAGTGAGATCTACACAGAGATCTACATCACTGAGGGAGATCACAGAGAGGTCAATACTAGGCGTGAGGTGCGGCAGATTGAGGCAGCATCCAGGAGAACAGCGGCAGAGGAGACGCCCATTAAATGCAACGACATCTTTAAGCCCTTATCCGAGCAAGTTAAACCCATCAGAACTGTACTGACAAAGGGAGTCGCTGGCATTGGAAAAACAGTCTCTGTGCAAAAGTTTGTTCTGGACTGGGCTGAAGGGAAAACAAACCAGGATGTTCACCTCATATTCCCACTTCCCTTTAGGGAGCTGAATTTGATCAAGGACCAAGAACTCAGCCTGATGGATCTCCTTCATATGTGTTTTAAGGAGACAAAGGACATGAAACTATCCATCTCACCCAGAATTCTGTTCATTTTTGACGGTTTGGATGAGTGTCGTTTACCTCTAGATTTTCAGAGCAATGTAAGTTTGTGTAATGTAACTGAACCAGCACCAGTGGACATGCTGCTGACCAACCTGATCAAGGGGAATCTGCTTCCCTCTGCTCTCATCTGGATCACCTCCCGACCTGCAGCAGCTGCTCAAATCCCTTCAGAGTGTGTGGATCGAGTGACCGAGGTAAGAGGGTTCAACGACCCACAGAAGAAGGAGTACTTCAGGAAGAGAATCAGTGATCAGAGCCTAGCCAACAGGATAATCACACACCTGAAGTCCTCAAGGAGCCTCTACATCATGTGCCACATCCCTGTGTTCTGCTGGATTTCAGCCACTGTTCTAGAGAGAATGTTTAGTGAAGCAGACAGTGGAGAGGTCCCAAACACTCTGACTCAAATGTATACACACTTCATCATCATTCAGACAAAGATCATTAGCGAAAAGTACACAGACAACCAAAAGTCAGATGAAGACATGCTCCTCAAACTAGGACAGCTGGCGTTTCAGCATCTGATGAAAGGAAACCTGATCTTCTATGAGGAAGATCTGAAAAAGTGTTGCAGTGATGTTAAAGCGGCATCAGTGTACTCAGGTGTGTGTACAGAGATCTTTGGAGAGAAATCAGAGTTGCTCCAAAGTAAGGTGTATTCATTTGTTCATTCAAGTATTCAGGAACATCTTGCAGCTCTATATGTACACCTGACTTTCATGAATGAGAAGAGGAACGTACTTAAACCGCGCCACATCCTCATGAGAAAAACTACAGTTTCGGAGGTACACAAGAGTGCTGTGGACGAGGCCTTACAGAGTAACAATGGACATCTGGATCTTTTCCTTCGCTTTCTTCTGGGTCTCTCTCTGCAGTCCAATCAGGCTCTCTTACAAAACTTCCTGATACAAACAGGAAGTAGCTCCCACAGCAGAGAGGAAACAGTTCAGTACATCAAAAAGAAGATCAGAGGGAATCCTTCTGCAGAGAAATCCATCAATCTGTTTCACTGCCTGAAAGAACTGGATGATCATTCGCTAGTTGAGGAAGTTCAACAGTATCTGCAGTCTGGAGATCTACAATCAAGTAAACTGTCTCCATCACAGTGGTCTGCAGTGATCTTTGTACTTCTGACATCATCAGAGGAGATGGATGTGTTTGACCTGAGTAAATACTCTAAACCACACCATGAAAAAGATGAGGTTCTTCTGAAACTGCTACCTGTGGTTGCAGCATCCAGTAAAGCTCAGTGAGTGATGCTAAATACAACCTTTTCAGACACACAAGAAATAGATTGATTGTAAAAACACTTTGAATACTGTTAAAGGTAGGGGTGATTGACACAACATTCCTGAAACTTGGTTGAAATTTGTGTGAGGCACTTCATTTGAAATTTTCTACATAAAAAAACATAAATCAGTCGTATTATATATTTTTTCTTCCACCCATATTTTTAATGCCAGCTACCAAAATCCCAGCTACCAAAATTCAGTTTTAAATTTTTTTACAAAAAGTGTTCTGAGTCAGTGATACCAGATTCAAATCAGATGCATTTTGTTTTTAGATTGTGTTAGATTGTTTTGTACATGCAAAAACAATTTAACATCTAACATCTAAATGCACATGTTTTTCTGCAGAATATTATACAGAATATCAAAGCATATCATGGCAGGTTCAGCTGGACTGTGCATTCGTAAAGGACTTTGTAACAATTACTTTTAGAATGTTTGTTATTTTATCTTACTGTAATATTTTTTGCTCTCTTCAGTTTTCATAACTGCAGTTTGCAAGCAAAAAGCTGGGCAGCTCTGGCCTCAGTCCTCAGCTCAGAGACCTCCAGCCTGAGGGAGTTAGACCTGTCTGGAAATGATCTAGGAAACTCAGGAGTGAAGTTGCTCTCTGCTGGACTGGAGATTCCTCACTGTAAACTGGAGACACTCAGGTAGGATGATTCCTCAGACAGTTTTCATTTTTTATTATAATATTTCATGTGGCCTGGTGGTTAGGGAGTTGCCCCCATGATCAGAAGGTCATGGGTTTGAATCCCAGGACCACCTGTGGCACCCCAGATGTACCCTTGGCTTACCGTCCCCATACACCACTCCCTTGGCACTGCCTCGCTGGCTGCCCACTGCTTCACTTGGGGAGAATGGGTTAAATGCAGAGAGCAATTTCATGCTGTTCACACTGTGTACTGTGCTGTGCTGTGGTGTGTGACAAGTGGACACTTTACACTTTTCTGTGATTTTAATATCCCTCAAGTTTTTTAATTCATTAGATAAATTATAGTCATCATGTGCTGTTACTAATCCAAATCTGGAAATTTCCCTGAAATCACCCTGGTACCGGTGTCTAAGTCCATTTCTTATCAGTACTGATGCAAATGGGAGAAGTTCTGATGACTAATCAAAAGTCTGACATTTCTAATTCCATTTGTATGTGCTTGTTTTATGCCAATGAAGATGAAAAGGTTTTATTATGAAATAGGCATTGTCAAATAATATTTTTTTACATTTTTGTTAGCTAATGTTTGGTTTCAAGTTTGATTCAAATCTAAATACTGAAACACCTTGTTGATGAGTTCCCTGCTCATATAAGGTCTGATGTAAGGGTGTATTATTGCTCACTTTGTAGGTTGAGGGATTGTAATATAAAAGATAAAGGCTGTGATGCTCTAGCTTCAGCTCTGCAATCCAACCCGTCACAACTGAGAGAACTGGATCTAACTTGGAATGGACTTGAAGATTCAGGAGTGGAGGTTCTCTCTGTGATATTGAAGAATCCCCACTGTAAACTACAGACACTGGTGTAAGATCATCTTTCACACATGAGTGGACTTCCAATAAGCATATTCTTAAATCACATGGTTGATGGATAAGCTGTATATCCCATGGATAATGTTTTTTAGTGACAGAACAAATTGCCCATTATGTGTCACCTTTGTGAAAGGCGCAATGACACTCAAAGTCCAGTACATTTTTCTTTATTTTTTACAGGCAATTATAATAATAATAAAAAAAACACAGGATTTCACACCTGAGAAATCCTTAATCATAGAAATGCATTCAACAAGGATTTAAAGAAAAAGTAAATGTATGCTGTAACCAAAAGAGTATTGCAGTATTATATTCAGAAATTAACATATTGTATGTACTTGGCATAAGAAGTTGAATATTTGAGGGATTTTTGATGTGGAAACTACTGCTAAATTGAGCTTTGTTCTGAACCAAGAGAGTGAAAATTGTACCATTTTTATCTCTGTAGGTTATGGGATTGTAAGATCATGGATAAAGGCTGTGCTGCTCTAGCTTTAGGTATGAAATCAAACTCCTTGCACCTGAGATGGCTAGATCTGTCTAAGAATAAAGTAGGCGACTCAGGGATGAAGGAACTCTCAGCTGGACTGGAGAATCCTTTCTGTAAACTGGAGACACTGAGGTAAGAGCTGAGAGTCACACAGAACCTGGCCCTCAGTATAACATCTTCTGTAATAGTGAGACAGGGGCAAAACCTTCCAGAAAAACTATTATGAAGTGGGGTTTTTTTACTGGAAACTAATAATATTTGATAGACTCTAGGATCTCAAGAATGCTCAACCCTAATTTAGTACACCTGATCCAGTCAATGAATATTGGAACCGGGTTGAGAACCCCCTTCTGTCTCATTCTGTTTGTGGCATAATCATTGACTTTGCCAGACATGCATTTAATAATGGGGCACTATTTAATGTACAGCACTCTTTAAAGCACTACAGCAAACTCATTTTGAGTTGTACCTTGTAAAAGAAGTGTGTGACTTTATCACGTGTGTCACAGATTTTCTGTGAATACTTTTGTAATTATATCAAACTAAAAGTCTAAATCTGAATGTTACTGGAGAAACTTATTACCCAGATAGCTATCTAATCTTGTAGTTGAAAGAAAAGTTGTGTTCTTTTGTAGAGTATGTTTAGTGTAGTTGTGGGCATTTTAATTGAATACTTACACGAGTTTGAATATCTATATATTTGAATGACAAAACAGAATGCTGATCATTTTTAATAGTATTTTTAGGAACCATTTTGGAAGGTAATCTGTCTCATAAGAGAAAATTACTTTTGATAGGTTTCGAGTTATTTAAGCTATTTTTATTATTTGCTTAGCAGCTAGTTTGGTAAAAATCCACATCACCTCAGCCATGATGGAGCAGTTGTGTAGATAGTAGCTCTTACTGATGCATTGTCACTGACTTTATTTCTGCCTCGCTGAAGTGAACTGTGTGTTCTTAACTGAGCGATTGGTGAGTGCATTATTGTTGTTCCCTATACAGGTTTAAGGATTGTAATATAACACCTGACGGCTGTGCTGTTCTGGCTTCAGCTCTGAATTCAAACCCTTCACACCTTAAAGAGGTGGATCTGTCTGAGAATGAAATAGGTGACACAGGAGTGATGCTACTCTCACCTACACTGACCAATCCACTCTGTAAACTGGAGAAACTATGGTAAGATAATCTTTCATCAAACATGACCTAGCTGTCAATTAATTTTTACATTTTGGGAGAATGTGAGTTCATGTATAGGACATGCGTCTTGGACTATTACAAAAATGTATTATTTAATGTGATATGGAGTTAGATTCACATTGCAATTTTGGCAAATAAAAAGTAATTTCAAAACCTGAATTAATGAAGCTCAGGGAAAGAACAAAATACAAATACATGCATGCATATATACAGATAAGTACAGGTTTGATACTAGGTTTTTGTATGTGTCACATTTGATTGTAGATTGACATGTTCAGTTTAGAATTTTATATTCCATGATCATATTCAATAAAATAAAATGCGAGATTAAATAATTTAACTGAATTAACCATTTTCAAAGATTGTGAAAGATTGTTGATTGTTCCACCAATATAAAACATATATACTGTTGCAAAACTCTGATTCTCCAGATACCGTCTCTGCTTCTAACTGTTTTTGAACAATTGTATTGTAAACATTTTCTACCAATGTTCAGTAGACATTTACAACTTTTGCAGATGCGAAGTTATTTGAGTAAATCCCATTTATCAATTTTCATGTGGCTTTTGCAAAATTCTAAATCACTCCAGATATAACTAAGTTGCTGTGATGTATAGTAATTGAAGATTGTAGGAAACATTTTTTTTCTGATATGTGTGTTCTGAACTGAGAAAGTAAAGAGGGTGCTGCTCTCTGCAGGTTGCAGTACTGTAATATCACGGATGATGGCTGTGTTGCTCTGGCTTCAGCTCTGAAATCAAGTCCCTCACATCTGAGAGTGCTGGATCTTACTGGGAATAAACTAGGAGATTCAGGAGTGAGGCATCTCTCTTTTGGACTGGAGAATACCCTCTGTAAACTGGAGACAATGAAGTAAGATCTTTCTGGGAGTCACACATGACCTGGTCCTCAGTATGACATATTCTTAAATAATGAGATTGAAACAGAAGCTATAGATACAGTGTGAACACAGGATGGTTTTAATTTCACTGAGCACTGATGATTCTTCAGTATTCGTATCATGCTGGTTTTTGTGTGCATTTGTTACTTTGAATCATCCGAAAGTATTTTTGTACAGTATTTTAGCTTTATCATGACGAGAGATGCTAATTCTTTGGGAATCATGAGTACAGAGTTCAAAGGACACACAGACACACACTTACGTTTTTGCTATTTAATTCTAAACATATCTAATATGCTGTGTTTTACTAGAGCTCTGTGGCTGAAGCCCAAATAAAGTAATGAAACCACTCTTGTAGTGGTAGTTTAATCATCCTTTTTCACATCAGTTTTTTTTTTCACTTCAGTTCAGTTTTGTGAAAGATCCTATATTACACGTATTATTATCTCTTGGTTGATGACATTCCTGCTATACTAAGCTGCAGGTCCTGAACTGTGAAAGTGAAGAATGTGTTGCTGTCTGTGCAGGTTGCCATATTGTAATATCACAGAAGAAGGCTGTGCTGCTCTGTCTTTAGCTCTGAAATCAAACCCCTCACACCTGAGAGAGCTAGATCTGTCTGAGAACAAACTTGGACACACAGGACGGAAGCTGCTGTCTGCACTCAAAGCTGATAAACGTTACAAACTACAGGAACTATCGTACGTAAATCATATTCCTTAATATTTTACACACAAACACACACACACACACGCACACACACACACACACAGACATACAAGTTGTGAAGTGAATCGGACTAGTTTGTCCAGCACATCTGCAGGCCAAGTAAACACCTTTCATGTTCCTCAAATTGTTCCTGAACGGGCTTTTGCAGTGCGTGGGGGGCATCATCCCGCTGAAAGAGGACGCTGCCATTAGGGAACCGCATCTCCATGAAGGGGTAAACTTGATCTGCAGTTCTGTTTAGGTCAGTGTCAAAAAAACGTCCACATGAATGGCCAAGATTTGCCAGCAGAACACTGCCCAGAGCATCAGACTGCATCCACCGCCTCGCCTTCCTCCCATAGTGCACTCTGGTCCATCTCTTCTCCAGGTAAGTGACGTACTCAGCTGGCCATCCACATGTAGAAGAAAATGTTATTCATCAGACCAGGCCACTTTCTTTCATGGTCCACGGTCCAGTTTAGAAGCTCACATGCCCATGTGAAAGGGAATTTCAGCGCTGAACCGAAGTCAGCATGGGCACGCTGCCCTGTCTGCAGCTGCGAAGCTCTATACGCAGGAATAGGCGCTGCGCTGTGTTCTGACCCGTCTTCTTTAGCGGGACTTCTTCAGCAGTCTACAGTAGATCTTTTGTGTGATCAAACCACATGGGCTCACCTTTACTCCCCACAACCATCAGTGAACCTCAGCTGTCCATGACCCTGTTGCCAGTTCTCCAGGTCTCTTTCACTGGAGCACTTTTGGTAGGTCTGACCTTTGCATACCAGGAACCTCCCACAAGACCTGCCATGTTGGAAATGTTCAGTCGTCCAGACATCACAGTTTGGCCCTTGTTAAAGTGCCTCTGTTCTTTTTGCCCATTTTTCCTTCCTGCCTCCAGCATCAAACTTCAAGAACTGACTGTTCACTCACTGCCTAACATAAATATACCCTCCTTGACAGGCGACACTGTGGCCAGCGTTCACCGGCAGGGGGGATTAGGATGTGGCTGATGGGTGTACATATACATTGACTGATAATGTCTTAAATGAAATGTTTTGGTTTGATTTGTTCGCTTTCAGGGTCGGGGTGTGTTTGGCTGCCTGGGAAAATGAAACGATGACAGTCCTCAAACAGCCATGATTTCCTGCCTGTCACATTGTCCGGCTGTGTTTCTCCTATAATATTCAGGTGGAATTCATCTCAACACTGAGACGTACATATTATTTATCACTGATCGTATGTGTTTCAACCCCATAGTCAGCTGAATATGTGGATCTGTGCGTGAATAGAAACATTCATTTGGCATCCAACTTGTGTTGGCAGTGCGTTATTTTGTAAATTAAGATGAATAAATATGTCATAAATTTAGTTTGTATTGGTGTGTGCTTGACTATTTTTTCATACATAAATTTAGTCATGTCTGGATCCACACTCTCCTTCTATCACAAGTTTACTGAGGCTAGCCACAGCATGCTCAAAATATCTATTGTAAATCTATTCAGGTGGTAACATTTAATTAGTGAGATGTAACACTTTAACAAACATTTACGTCATCAGACCTGTTTTTTGTATTGTTTTTTATTGAGATGAAATAGGATAAATCTTTTTTTATTGAACTTCCAAGCATTTCAGGCAGACTTTAAAGGTACACACAATACACAATGGCAACTTATAAATATACATGACAACACAATAGATCATTTAATGATATCAAACACAAATCTTTAACAAAACTCAATCCAGTGCACGCATACGAATTGTCAAAGTCAATAAATAATAAATAAATAGATCTGTTACGTAACAAACGTGTCGCTCGGTGAGATACAGGTAGAAATAAAGGTGGAAATAAACAGGGGAAAAATTATGGTGGTCTTTCTTTGACCTTAGTCTATGGCAGATCTTTTTCTCTCTGCACAAACAAAACTAGATTGACAGAAACGATGAAACACTGACAGGTCCGCTGGTCAGTTATGATCATATAACGTTTGCGGAACAGTCCTACCACAACTGAAACACACACACCTGACGCTCCTGCATTGCAGCATCTTTAAAAAATAATAATGCTGTATTACCTCTGTGTTAAATATGCAATCTGGTTTGAAAATGGTACAATATGTCTCAATCCGTTTCAAAAGATCACAAACGTGCCCAAGCTGGCAGGATGAAGGCACAGAGATACATTAGTCTTCTGCTCTGGTGGGAGCTGGGAAGGTTCGAGCTTCATCCAGTGAGTACCGAAACAAAACCCACAAATGTTCTTTCTTGGAGGATCTGATATGAAACCACCATCATTCAAAGAGCCAAACTGGCTCAGTGGACCAGAGCCAAGCACCCAACGTGGGCATCAGACACACAGACCCCACAATCAGCTACTTTTTCATACTCATCGAAACCATTTGATCATTTCTCTAATACTCTGTGTCAGATCAGCTAAAAGACTTGCTGCTTGACGTGTAAAACCAGGTCCAAACAACTGACAGCCCTTTCCATCCCCCTGTCCAGCCAAAACAAATGAACTAACTGCCTTTGAAAACACATATGAAGAACATAAACAGGTCGTTATCATAAACAATCCACAAATAAAACAGCATGCTGGAAGATTTAACAGATATATGGCAGCCACAGAGCAACGGCAACCGAAACAGAGGTGTGAGAACTACAAAACGTAAACTGAACTCATGCTGGACCTCAGAGAGGCTAGACTCAGACATCTGGCACAGAACATTTTCGCTTGGGAATCGGTATGATCATCTTTAATAGGTGGCATCTTCTAAAACCTCTCTAAAGCTCTTCTAGATCTTCACTGGACGCTTTCATCAATGCCTGCACCAACAAAAGCAATGGCAACACTGAAAGAGAACAAAACAAACATTTGCTTGCAATAAAGAAAACTTGCACTAAAAACACCATCTAAAGTCTTGAGAGGCAAAAAGCACCATAGCATATCTTGTGGGAAGTAGTTTTAAAGCCAACATCAGGGATAAAAATGTCATTTTTGATGTAATGCTCACTGCATATTCATTCATTACTGTAGATCTGATTGATTTGAAAGAATCAGCGAAGGTTTCGTTTTTACATCTAAAAGTACAGCTCAAACAGCATTTTATAGGCTTTGGTGTTTCTGAACACTAGTACAACCCCTAAAAACATTTTATGTTTGTATTTCATAATTAGCCATAATGTTAAATCTGTTTGTTTTAGATTCACATGTTCACACACTACTTTCAAGTGTGTGAAAGATGCTGTGAGATAGATGTGTTGTGCCAGATATGGAGACAGAATAGTCTGGACTTCTGCTTACTCAGGGTGTATTCACATGTAGTCCTCTTTAAAGGAATCGAACTCAGTCCTCTAGAAGTGGTCCAGAAAGTGGACAAACAAGAAAGGGAGCTTCACAGTGTGAGTTCATTTGAAAGGGGACTCGGTTCTCTTTCTGCTCCACTTCAGCTCAGATGGGGTCTCAGTTCTTTTTCTGTTCACACCTTAGCTTCAAGTTCCCCGCTCTTGGGACATTTTTTCTACTTAAGAGTAGACGGTTAAAAACTCTACCAAACTTCTACACTTTCCACAAATATCTGTGCAACTATTTTTCTTCTCTGAAACTGATGGAGAGCAAGAATGCTTTGAGGCTATGCAACTTGGTAGAGAAACTCGATCTTGACAAGAATCTCTAGGTCCCCTTGTCTGTCTGTTTCTTTGTTTATTGGGTTTTACATTATTATTATTATTATTTATTTATTCATTTGCATTGCTTAGTTTATTTCTTTATTGTCAGTTGTCTGTCATCTCATTTTTGCTTGTCCGAAGCATGTGCCATGGCATGTTTGTATGTTTATTACAGTTCAATTAAAAAAAATATGATTTCATTCCCTGGGACCGCATGATCTACATACGTCAAGGATAAAGGTTGAAGACTGCTGAAGCAAACCTGGAGCATTTTGTGTTCATGACGCGCAAGTTGGACGAACCGTTTGTGGTCCAGTGTGGTCTCTGTTCGGTTCGTTTCAAAGGGGTCCGAGTTTGTTTGCAGTATATATATGCAATCAATGCTGACTAATCGATCTGAGTTCGCTTTAAAGGATGAAGTGGACCGAGTGTGAAAACACCCTCAGACACAGTAGATTCTTACCGTAGTGGATGAAATATTACAGTATTTGCGTTATTCGGGCTGGTCCAACTCATTCTACTGTGAATACTAACAAACAATTAATTATAAACAACTGTAAGTCTCTACATTAACATATGAAAGGTAGTTCTGTATGTATCGAGTCTGGCTGTACACTCAGGGTTCTGTTTTATATGTATTTGAGAACAGTAATGTGGCACTGTCCAGTGTTTTAGAAGAACAAGCAGTGAGGATTGGTTAGGAAAT
>JBBPCX010110462.1:0-21410 GCA_037974365.1 Hydrocynus forskahlii
GAATCCTTTCATTCTAATCATCTTTTCCTTCCTAATCATCATCATCATTGTCATCATCATCATCATCATCATCATCACTGCTTCTCTTCCAGTGTCTTTCTTTCGGCCCTCATATATTAACTAAAGCTGACCCAACCCTTCCATTATGAGGATCAAACAAGCGGCTTTTGTTCTCCTCAAAAGCTCTTAGGAATACCTCTCATCAGCTTAAATGGCCGCTGCATGTTAAATGTGTGTGTATGTGTGTGTGTATGTGTGTTTTTGGCCTCCACTTGCCGTGACTAAGATTGCATTCTAAACTGTGTTCATTAAAATCAACTCAAGGACGCAGATGAAAGGAGGGCGTTCTGGAGAGGTTTTTACTGGCCATTGTTTAGCCAAAGGGTGGTGGATTCACACTTAAGGCTAAATCAGTGTTGCCCTATTGCATATGTGAACATTTTCCCCGTTTTAACAAATGGGCAAGACCTGCATGTGTTACAAATCCCATATGAATTAATAAATTTTACACCAGCTGTAAAATATCTACCATATATAGAATTCTGTTTTTGTCATAAAATTGACTTGCTGATAAAATAAAAAATCCATAAGATTCCAAAAAGAGCAGAGGATTTGTCTTCTAACACAAGACCTGTTAGCATTAAGTGCCACTGGATGAGGTCTTGTTTTAGAAATGAAATTTTGACCAAAAAATGGAAACAAATCGACTTCAAAAACTATTCCCATCTTAATCCACACATTCCAGACAATAAACATTATTACAATATGTTTGAACTTGTATGAGTTCACTTGAATGAGCTAGAGATGAGGAAAACTGATTTAGAGGCAGGGACAAAAATAGAGGCAGGGGAAAAATGAATTGGAGGCAGGAGAAAAAAAGTAGTAAGGGGCATTGGAAAAATGAGTTAGAGGCAATTAGAGGCAGAGAAAAATGAGTTAGAGGCAGGGGAAAACACGGGATGGCCTTAAGATGTGTGTGTAACTGTGTGAGTGTATATAATACTGTGTGAGTGTGTATGCAGAGCACCAGTATACCTGTACAACATGTGCACAAACTTGCACACTTTTGGAGATATGAGCTGATTTAATTAGGAATCACCTATGACACCGAAATCATTTCAGCATCAGCAGATAACAATAAAACAGAAGGGTTACACTGGGCCTTATTAAGGTTTTGCATTTGAAACCCTGCAGAAATAAATACTCGGCTTCTCTGTAATGCAAATTTCATAGCTGCAAGTGAAAATCTCCTGAAGAGTGGGAATGTTTCTCTGGCCAGTAGAACTGTTTGTGTGTGTGGGTGTCCTTGCAATTGCCCGGGGATCTCTGGGGTTGGGGTGGGGGGTGGGGTGGGAGGGGTGATCTCGTACTGGGGCTCACAGAATGAAGTCACAAATTAGGTACGCATTTGCGCTGTGACGATTGAAAACTGCCATGCATTTGCATACCACTTATGTCAACCCCTGTGTATGTGTTACTTTATAAGTATGTATGCAGTACTGTGTGAGTGTGTATGTTTTTCTATTTTTAAGCTGTATGTTACTGGTAAAATTATAATGTAACCTCAGATTTTAGAAAGATGGCTTTTAATGTAAGATTATTTCTCGAATGGAATGATTCCACGTGCTACCTGATCCAGTCTTTTGCAGTTTGATCCCAATGGAGCGTGG
Organism: Hydrocynus forskahlii; assembly: GCA_037974365.1. Classification (NCBI taxonomy): domain Eukaryota; kingdom Metazoa; phylum Chordata; class Actinopteri; order Characiformes; family Alestidae; genus Hydrocynus; species Hydrocynus forskahlii. Next base: position 1,671 of record JBBPCX010110462.1, read on the forward strand.
CTTTGTTGTGGGTTGAGGTAGACAGTAATACATAATTGTGCAAAAAGAGCAAGCAACAAAAAAATGTATAGTAAATAAATGAATGAACAAACAAAGAAAAAAAAGAAAGAACAAAAGAAAGAATGAAAGAAAGAAAGAAAGGGTATTTACAGGAGCAGTTGTGGAGTAAGACAACCAAACTGAAAAGGCTTCATTTTGCTTGGAAGCAAAAAGATACTCCAAATTTCAAGAATTGTACAGCAATGGGTGCATTACACATAGCCTATTCTGCTGTGGATATTTTACCACCATCACCATCATTCAGTATCTATTTCAACACATTTTTTCAGGGAAGTTGATGGTTTGCCACAGTCCCTCCAAGTGTTAATAAAGAACTGGACAGTTCTTAACCCAAAACCAGTCATTTCAGCATCTCCTCAGCTGATGCAGGTCAATAACAGTAACATCTTTTCCAGAACAACAGGAAACATCTTGAAATGGCTGTTTAAGTCAAAGGAAACTGTTGCCAGCTGAAACTTATGAACCACTGCAGTAATTATCCAATCATGGGCTCTTGAGTATTTGGATATTTAAATCCAAACTTTTGTGCAAATGTCTTGAGCTGTCTCTCATTTCTCCATATTTTGCTTCCAAAGATTCAGACTTTCTTGTATTGTTAATGTGGTCTTGAGGAAGAGTTCTCTAGGCTTCCTGAAGGACTTTCACAGACTCTCATTTTCAGTCCAGTCCCTGAACCTGACCAGTTTCAGAGGAATGGTGTTTTTTTAAGACACACAGTATGAATCATTCAAGCAGAACAAAGACCATCTAACTGAAGTCCTGAACCAGTGAAGAAACAGGTGCAGATAATTCCAGATGATCAGGCGGTGATCAGTATACTGGTGGTGCTGAATGCTGAGTGGTTGAAACTCCTTTATCTAGGCTCCTTTTATCTTTGGGAACTTTGCAGCCTGTCGCAGCAAAACATTTGTTCCCATTTCTTTTGTTTAATCTACTCAATATGCCAAAGATAAGACAGCCAGAAAATGGTAATTTGGCACCAACAAAATTAAATATAAATTCAAAATGAAATATAAAGAAATAAGGGGTGGCTCAAGACTTGCACAACACAGAAAACCCATATTTCCTATTGGGAGACTCTAGTATAGTAAATGTAGTATTTACTGTAGTAAACATTGTGTTTTTCAAAGCATAAACACATGGTAAATAGTGTTTGTATTTGTGTAGTCTGTTTATGGCCGATCCTGTCAAATTTGAGAGTCAATGCAAGAGTGGCTTTCGTTGCGTATGAGCTGTGTTCACTGACCCAGCCAGTGTGTGTGTGAGTGTGTGACAGAGAGTGAAAACAAACAGAGTGACAGACTGGAATGTGTTTGACTGTGTTTGTGTTTTAACTTGTTCTCTTCTCTGCAGTATCAGCCATGTCGGTCCCATATCAGAGAGCAGCCCGGCCAGCTCCAGTAGCGACAAGAGCAGGGACAAAGCCATGGAGAAATATGACAACAGGTCTGTGTGTGTGTGTATGTGTGTGTGTGTATGTGTGTGTATGTGTGTATATGTGTGGGAAAGTAAAAAGCAAAAAATGAGAGAGAAGATTAACCAAGTGTATGAAATGAAAAGCTGGACACACTAGAGTAGAGTAGACTAAACTCACACTGAAGTGTAAGTATTGTTACAGATAGAATATGGATTCAAGATATATTTTTTTGTCAAGACAACAATATACTCTGTATACAGTGTATTGAAATGCCGTTCCACACAGGCCCTCCATGGTGCATTTGTACAGAATATCAAAAATGCACAAATATAGGGCAAGAGATTGCACATAAATATAAATTTAACTACATTTTTACAACAGCACAGGGACAAAGTGCGAGTGTGCAATTTTAGCAAGGTGAAATGTGCCACTGGTGTTTTAAAAAAACAGGATTCAAGTTATTGTCGGGAAACTGTTGACATACAGTTGTAGCAAGGGCAAATTTGGCATGAGGTAGTCTATGTTTGGGCAAATGTACAAACATAGAGAAGCAAGGCAAGTTTATTTTAATTTATTTTTTCATACTGTAGGCAAGACAAGTTGCTTTACAAAGAAAACATTAAAATATTATGCTACGAAGTGCTAGAAATCAAAGTGGTTGAGTGAGGAAGAACATTGAGAGAGCGAAAGTAGACGTACAGTTAGAAGTAGCTCAAGCAGAAGTAGCACATGCAGAAGTAGACGTAGCTCATTTACAAGTAGAAATAGCTTGTGGAGAGGGAGAAGTAGCTCTTGTTGATGTAGAAGTTGAAGTAGCTTCTTTAGAAGCAGTTCATGTAAAAACAATGAAGTAATTAATCTAAAAGTAGAAGTAGCTTGTGTAGACGTAGTAGTTCATGTCGTAAAAGTAGCTCATGTGGGTGTTGCTCTTGTAGAAGTAGAAGTAAAATTAGCTCATGTAAAAGGAGGAGTACCTCATGTAGAAGTAAACGTAGTTTATATAAAAGAAATAACTCATGTAGAAGAAGAAGTAAATCATTTTGATGTAGACATTAAAGCTCAGAAGTAAAAGTAAAAGAAGCAGAAATAAAAGTGGCCTGTGTAGAAGACGTAGCTTGGGTAGAAGAGGAAGTGCAGAAACAGGTAGAGTGAACAGGACGAGTAAAGAGAGGCCGGACTGAGGGAAGCGCTGATGGTTCTACACTGTCTTGTTTTCCAGGCCGGTGACGTGGGACGCGTTCCTGCGCGAGAGCGCCATCTACATCCTGGGCGCTCGGCCCAACAGCGCCGCCATGCACATCCGCCTGCCACTGTAACTGCGGCGACTGCGGCCTGGAGCGCACACACGCAGCAGCGAGGGACGTGCGGTGGCGAGGTGGCGTGGGATGAGTCCCAGCACCGAGGGAGGACTGAACTAAACGACTAAACGGACACGACACTCAGAGCCTGTACAAGCCATCGACACACCTTTTCTCAGACCACACTGTCAAACTGTCCAACTGCATACTGTTTTTAGCTATGAATTCAAACTTCAGCACGCCAGTGGCCGTAAAAACAAACGAAAAAGAGATTTTTAGGATTCATGTGAGATGTATTATCTGCAAAACATGTAACACTACTGATCACAGGTCAGTGGGCCGTGCGGCGGGGGGGCCGAGAGCTATTTCTGTACCTACAGCTATAAAGGAGCACTCCATATAAACAATAGCAAAACCATTGTATCGTACTGTCAGCCTTTAACTGTACAGTGTTAGTCACTCGTGATCAGAAAACATGAGAGGGGGCAACTGCGGACCACCACAGACTCCCAAGGTTTTGAAGTCTGGAAGTGCAAAGGCCGCCAAGGCAGGAATGAAGGCAATCTGCATTTATTAAGTAACCTATGAATCTGAATATACACAGTATATATTGATATGTATAATATATGTATATTTATTCTGGAACCTTACAAACAACCTGCCGTTTTTTTTTGTTGTTGTTTTCTTTTCCCAAACCAGTCTTAGATGCGCCGTATCTGTTATTTGTCAATTAATTAATTAAATAAATAAAGATTACCGTAGGGGTTCAGTTAATCCGCATTTGACCTAATAGCCGGTCCAGGATCAAAGACTAATATATTGGCATGTAATTAAAATGAGCTGGCATAGATTCTCCCGACAATTATTTTATTATTATTTAATAATTATTGTTGCAGTTAGATGCGGAGGGAACTGAATGTGTATAATTTTTAGATTGCTGTTATAAACACTCCTAAAATGAAAAGATAATGAATTAATTGAATAAATAAACAAACACTTCTGTTTACACTACCCATCACCTGTGTCTGTCAACACTGCCACTAAAATGCTACTTAAGTGGGCCGTCTGTTGTTTTTTCTATGAAAGCTGTGTTTCCGCTCGTTGAATCCGTCAAGGGAAAAGGATGGAAGCAAAAGTGCGATGGTCCGTGTTTTGGAAATCTTGGCTGTAATGGATGGAAATAAAAGCATGGCTTTAACCATCTATGATCTATTTATACCGAGGGTAATCATTCCAATCCAACAATCATCCATGTTTTTTGTACTCTAATTTTTATTTTCCGCATCATGTGTGGAGAAAACTAAGGGTTTAGCCAAAAATGTTAATGCGGATATGCTAGCAGGGCTGCTAGTGCCTTATTCATTAGCTTTGATCATGTTAGCAATTTTGGCTAAACTAAGAGCATTCCTCTGAACTATTAGCTAAACGTCTTGTGGATGAATCTTGAACTGGTGGCTTAAAAAACAAAGACAAAAACAACCACATTTGTCTGAACACACATGTGGGTCAATGACATGACATGCCTGTTTTTGTGTCCATATCTATTATTTTCCTATTAAATCATTTAATAAATTCATGCCCCATATATCACATTATTCTACAATACCTGCTTTGTGTGAATACTTTTTCAGTGCATCGGAATAAAATACATTGTTGGCATTAAAAAATTTAAAAATGTCAAGTAGCATATCCCACTGAAAAGGTCTTTTATTGTGACTTGCTTTTGAGAGATAGTGATGTTGTGCATCATATAGTATATCATAAAGTCAATAGATCTTTCAAAAATGTTGAAAAAAATCCTGGTCTGTTATGATTAGGTTGGTAAAGTTGACCTAGTCAGATGTTGTGATTCTAGGAGAATAATGAAAATGTGTTATTATTATATATAGAAAAAAGGTATGGAACTACATAGACTTTTGCACAGCACTACATATACAGACATATATAAAGGTGTTCCAACCACTCATTCAGAGAACTGTTCCTCAAGACCACGTTAAAATACAAGAAAGTCTGGATATTTGGAAGCAAAATATGAAGAAATGACAGCAAGCTCGAGACTTTTACACAGTACTGAGCGATATTAATGAAGTATGACTTTAAAAACAAAGCATTATAATAAAAATAATACATTTTAGTTATAGGCCCCTTTCTAGCGCCCAAGGACACTGTACAAAATGTGCAAGTAAATAAACAGCAATAAGATCAAAAGCAGAAAATAAACAGGCATTAAAAATGGTAAAATTGGACAATGCAAATAATTTAAAGACAATATGCGAGCTTGAACAGATGGGTTTTGAGTTTGGATGTTTATATATGCACGCACACACACACATGTATATAAATGGACATCATGCTTCACCAGATGCATTAATAACAATGCATCTGGTGAAACTTCACTCAATTACTCCACTTAACTGTTTATAACAGATGATATGATGATGTAACTCAATTCAAAAATGTATTTCTTAATGAAATATTAAAAGACATGCCACCCAGCTGCAGTGTGGGACAGATAAACAATGTTTGAGGAAAAAAAGAAGACAGGGCTGTCCTGGGAAATCTCCAGCTGAAGGCGATGAGATCTAATGCAGTTCCAGTATCTCCTGAGGGAGCTGTGCTCAGGCTGCATTAATGACACTGAAACCGTCCCCTCAGGCTGGATTTTTTATACAGGAGAAGTGTGTGTGTGTGTGTGTGTGTGTGTGTGTGTGTGTGTGTGTGCTCGTGCCATGCTGGACTGCTCTGAAGGCTGCTATCTCCATCTCTGGAGACATGGACACAAATGACATGCACTACAATCTGACATTCTGAGCTAAATACCAGAGAACATCAGATTCAACCAGAAAGACCAGCAGATGCCCATGGCCTGATGCCCCTGGCCAGATTACATACAGAAGTCCCTTGGAGCTCCAAGCACATTATGTAAGGATCTACCCCTTAACCCTCATCTTATGTTCAAGTTTACTGAGACCCTTTTATGCTTGGGTTGTGTATAATGGCTGAAATTAAAACTGATACCCTCTGCTATGTGTTTCAGGTACCTTATGTTTCTTTGTTGAGCTAAATAATTCTTTAAATAAAATCTCATGTAATAAAGCATCTGGTGGAAAATGTACTGTATAAAGTATAACATACACTAAGAAGCACTGAGGCACAGCTGTTTTTCAGGGTTTGGTCTAGGCCCCTTACTTCCAGTAAAGGGTAATGTTCTGGCATTTGGACATTTTGGACAACGCCATGCTTCCAACTTTGTAGACCCAGTTTAGGGAAGGCCCTTTTCTATTCCAGCATGACTGTGTCCCAGTGCACAAAGCAAGCTCCATAAAGACATGGATGGATGAGTTTGGTGTGGAAGAACTTGACTGGCCCCCACAGAGCCCTGACCTCAACCCCATCCAACACCTTTGGGATGAACTGGAACGGAGATTGCAAGCCAGGCCTTCTTGCCCAACATCAGTGCCTGACTTCATAGATGCTCTGTAGAAGGAATGGGCACAAAAATCTTGTGGAAAGCTTTCAAAGAAGAGTGGAAGCAAAACAAATGTGTGTAAAATGTTATTTCTTACATGTTTTGAAAGGTTCACAATTCAAGATTCTCATAAACAGTTATAAAACATTTCGTGAAATGAGCCCCTGAACTGACCTACAAGACTGTGCAATATGGTTACAATAAAGTAAAAAGAAATATAAAGGTAAGAACTAAGCTGGCGCACCAGCTCTTACCATGCCATTTATGGGTACGGCTGAATGTGTAGCACAGTTCACAAGCTGTATATTTTGAATTAAACCGCAGCAAACAGTCACACGTCTTTTTTATATGACTGAACTGAGTTTTAGTGTCTAGAAGTCCATCTGCTGTGTGCTTTGCTCCATGTTTAGAAGGCTAAACTGCAAATTTGTCACTCAGTTATTAATATTAAAGAATCCATATTCCACATTTTGATTGTAGTGATTTTCAGGGTCTGTTTGCTCCTCAGATTTCTCGTTACTGTGCTTTTAAGACTCATATATGTATATTACCTCTGTTCTGACTGGCCCTGTAGGTTGTCTTATTTAAAAAGCAGTTCAAACTGAAATATTGCTTATAGCTTCAGTACCAATGGATGGAGTTAAAGTGCTATAGATTGAATAAGCTTCCATCCCTGCTAAATGTGGGTTGTGGCATCACAAAAACAGTACATTTAAAACAAGCTATTTTTGCAAGTTAATTTCCACGCATTGAATGTATGGACGAGTGAAAATGTACTATGACTTTTTTGAGGGCATTTAAACCACTTTTTCATGTCCAGTACCGATACTGATACTGGTACTGACTCTGAGTATTCGCCAGTACTGTTACTGGTACTGAATCTGCTGACGCTGATACCAATCTGATACTGCCTTTTTTCTTCTCATGAACAACTAACCTGTTAATAACACATCTGTCTGAATCTCTCCCCCAGAGAGCGCTATGTACGCTCCACTTTCTACGCCCATATAGAACACAGTGTGTCCTTTATGGGGTTCTCCACACAGGACAGAATCTCCAGCGGCTCTTTGTTAAACATGTTTTACACTGTTTGTGTGCAGGAGTCTGTATTTTAAGTGCACTATTTAGGGAGCAGGGAGCCATTTGGGATGCAGCATTGCAGCTAATCTATGTCATTCATGTCTTCATCTGTTTGTCACATTTAGGGCATATTGCTCAGAGTAGTTCCACATTTATGTGATCTTTCAGCTTTTTTCTGATATCCAATCCAGGTTTGTTGAAGGTGGAGTGAGAGGGTCACCAGTGTCTCAGGGTCAATCATACCCCTCAGCTCTGCATTTTCTAGCTAGGCTGCTGTAGCCAGATATACCGAAGTCTCAACTTTCACTCTTTACAGTTATTAATAATACACTGTAAACTTAAGCAGAACTCTGTTCTGTTTTCTCTGAAGGGAACTGCTGCACATTTTTCCAGCCTCATCCCACATAATCACCACCTCATCCCAGGTCTGCAATCGTAAGGGGCACCTTGTCCAAGTGTCCTGAACTGATTTTGACTCCCCATATGCTCCTCTCCCATCCAAAGGCAACTACTGTTCAAAGCTCAGGCAGAAATTGTTGTTCCTGTTGTTGTGGAATAGAGACTCTCAAGTAACTCTTCCAGCAAAAACTACTTATACTGACTCTTAACTGTACCAACACTCCACAGAGACTTCTCTCTCCGGGTCGACCAGAGGAGGATGGGTTCCCCTTTTGAGTCTTGGTTCCTCCCGAGGTTCCTTCCTCCAGCTTTAGGGAGTTTTTCCTCCCCTCCTTCGCCCTTGGCTCGCTCACAAGGGGCCTGGACCTGGACGTTGTAAAGCTGCTTTGTGACAACATTGGTTGTAAAAAGACCCATATAAATAAAATTGAATTGAATTGAATATAAGTATAGACCTGTAACAGATCGAAACTGAAACTGATTTTTTAAAATGGATTTAAAAAAAGAAAAATGTAGGACATGGGCCCTTTAAATCTGCTGCCAAAGGCTAAATCTGGAGCCTGCTCTGCAGTTGTCGGTGAATCAGCAGGGCATGTCGAAGCGTTTGTTAGGTACCACTGCTGCTGTGACTGAGGGGGTGTCAGGGAGGACGGGGGGCTCGAAAGGTCATGACATTGGCCTCGTCTCGGTGCTCACACAGGCCTTCTAATCAGCACCGTGAGCTCCGAGGATCTGAGAGAAGCAGCCAATTAGTCTCAGGTGGATGAATTCTACAACACAAACAGCCTGAAAATGCCATTTGTCTTTTTTATATTTAAAGGGCTGTTTTTTTCAGGGGATGGGATTTTTGGGGGGCTTATTTTTATCCTTCATTAATAAAGAGAGAAGTAGAGCGAGGGATCTGAAGGCAGTAATGGCTGTTGGCGGGAATAAGTCCCACCCACACAAACAGAACAGCATCAGCTACAAACGACCAGCCTCCCACCCACCCACACACACACACACACACACACACACACACACACACATGCTAATACTGAAATGTTGGTGAACATGTACAAAATATATTCCATATTACACAGTAAAGACGACCTGGGCCAAAATAAACATACACACCCCCCCACGTCCCTCCCTACACACACACACCGATGAAAGTGCAGCTGTTAGAGTCTTTGCGCAGTAGCCTGAGGGAAATCTTGTCTCGTTACTTTGTCTCCGGCTTTTTAAAGCACATTTTCATGAAAAATTAACAGGCTCCTCTGAAAGCTCTCTCAGACGTAACACAGAACCTCTAAGCTCCTCACCGCTGCACTAAATTTACTCCACGGCAGCGCAGAGAAAATAGCAGCCGTAGCAGGAATTCGACTTTGTGTGCCATTGATGTGCAAAAATGCGCACAGAGACACACATGCACACACACACACACACACACACACATGCACACACACTCCTTTGCGACACTTCCTCCACACTTTTATTTCTGTGCTGTGTCAAATTCCTTGCGTTTTCCATGTATGTGAAGCTGAACGTGAGGAAGAGAACGACAAACAAAATTAGGAACAACCGTTTGTTAACATTCTGTATCTTTACTTACTGGCCACTTCATGGGAAACACCTACTTTGTGCTTCTACTTACTAGCCACTTTATTGGAAACACCCACCTTGTATTTCCAGATTCTGGCCACTTTACTGGAAACACCCACCTTGTGCTTCCACTCACTGGCCACTTTATTAGAAACACCATACAGACTGAGATGGACAATTCACCAGCAAGTTGGAGTGACAGGAGAGGCGTTTCTGATAAAGTGGCCAGAGAATGTGTATACCTAATAACCACAATAAACCTTAGACTGACGTTTTCTATATTTTTAACCATGTTGAGTGACAGTGACAAAACATATAAAATCGGTATATTTCTTTCAAAGTCGTTATCTTTAGGTTGCATTTTCCAGTATTACATGCATTTTTCATCTCAAAGATCTCCTTTAGAGACTGCAATTCAGATAAGTATTCTAATTTTTATAGGCCATTTCACTGATTTTTTTAAGAGCAGACACATAATAAAGAGAGAACATGTTCCTTCAGGCTAAACTGTCTATTAGCCTTTGTATAATGGATGTGTGTGTGCGTCTGCAGGGGTCACTGAGAGTCTGGGCCCTCTGTTTCAGCTGTGTGGGTGAAGGAAGTGCATGGTCACTGTAGCTGGGTCTAAAGAGAATGCCTTTAATGTCCGGAGGTGTTCAGCTTCGGCTTTGATTTCATGTTGCTTTTTGCATGAATGAGAAAATGTAAAGATCCCGAGATGAGGCCAGTCCTACAGGGCAGTTAATAATGAGTCGTAGCTGTGGTTTAGTTTTCAGTCCTGTATTTTATGACTGCTTTGTTAACTCCAGCCCTGGTGTTCGTCTGTCACCTGTAACGTCTTTTTTTTACAGCTCACTGTAAGTCATACTGTGTCCTAAACCACGTCCACAAGTCTGATCCACCTTAGCCCTTAGAATGCGAGTGGCACTGATCCGTAACGCAACAAAAGAAACCATAGTGTGCAAATTGCTCTACAATAAGCCTTTTCACACCAAACACACTCTGAAAGACTTTGTTTCTCAAAAACTGTATTATATCCAAAGTTTGAAAAATTGTGCTGACTTTCTCAGTGGAGTTTTTCTTTAAAATATTACAAAACCACCATAGAACTCCTTTTCTTTGACAGGATTTGTTTAGGTGCATAACTTAGCTAGAAGTTGAATAGTTGATGTTGATTTAAGTATGGCATTTCAGGTTGAAGACCGGATGTGGACTACTTGAGCACTGATGTACGTCGCTCTGGATAAGAGCGTTTGCTAAATGTTGTAAACGTAAAATGATGTGCAGGAAAACTGCACTAAAATTCACTGACTTTTTAAGTGAATTTTGAATATTCGGTACTCTGAATGTTTACTCAAGTGCTGCTAATTGGTGGAAAACTTCCAGGTGCACCTGCAGTGTGTTCTCTGGTTTAATGTCCCTTAAAGACATTAGGGGTTTCAGCTGCTGGTTCTCCTGGTCTGTTGCCTCTTCTAGGTCGAGGGTTGTGTCACAGACTGAAAATGCAAGTTTAGATTTTCTATTCAAATAGCCCATCAGAGTGGAAGGACGTCCTGCTTTAAAAATGTCACTTAAACAAGAATCAGATACAGTTCACAGAACACACACACACACACACACACACACACACACACACACACACACACACATGTGTTCAGTTTATGCTTTTCTTGGTGGTTGTGTGTGAGAGAGAAAGAGAGAGAGAAAGAGAGAGTGCTTTACCTTAGGCTCGCTTTTCTTTCTTTCTTTCTTTTTTTTTTAAAAATGTCTTTCTTTCTGTGTCACTGTCTCTCTAACCCATCTCTCTCTCACTCTGTTTATTTCCACTCACCACTCTCTCTCTAATTCTCCACTGTCCATCTCTATTTTACCTTCTCATTCTGTCTCTCTCTCTCTGTCTCTCTCTCTCTCTCTTTATTGTTTTTTGCTACTCTCTCTCTTGCTCTTTCTTTCTTCTCTTTCACGTTTTCACTCTCACCTTCTAGGGCTCTTTCTCTCTTTCTTTCCAACTTTCTTTGCTCTCTCCTGTTCTTGCTTTCATTATTTCTTTTTCTTTCTTTCTTTCTTTCTTCCTGTCAATATCTCTACTATAATGTAGGGGAGAATGAATACGCTTTGACATTTCAACACATAAAGAGAGGTGGGGGGAGGTGTGTGTGTATGTGTGTGTGTGTGTGTGTGTGTGTGTGTGTGTGTGTGTGTGTGTGTGTGTGTGTGTGTGTGGTTGGGGGGTGGTAGTAATAACAGCAGTGCTGCCCTGGCAGGATATAAAAACCACACACTCCGCAAAACACACACACACACATACACATGCAGTGCTGACAATTCCTCCTTCATTGTTCAGTTTTATTCTTTCATATTGCTCCTTTGGGGAGAAGCTGAACCTGCAAGCCTGAATCCTATCACAATGCTGTCAACACACACACACACACACACACACACACACACACACACACACACACTCACTCACCCTGATCTGTGCTGATCATGACTGCCTTTTCATATCACTGCATTGAATTACCTTTGCTTAGCTATTAAAAGACAAGAAAATAGCAAATCATGAACAATTACTTCCCACCCAAACCACTACAAAGCAATATTTCAGGACATGACATTCATTCTACCAGTCAAAAAATTCTACATTTGCATGTGCAATTGAGCCAGAAAATGTTTTTCATCATTACTGCCCTTTAAAAAGCCACCTAATATAATTATAATTATAATGTGGATCACCAGAAAAGTGTTAAGATATTTAATGAGCTATGAAGTGATGAAACAGCAACAAATGTATTTAAAGTTAAAGGACAGTCTAGAATTTGACACTGCAGCACCACACAACCAGTTAATAGGAGTCAGACATGGCCTGTTACAGATTCTTTCATCTCATAAAGGACACCTGTTTTATTTGACACCTGTTTTATGTTTGCATTTGTAGTTTTTTACTCAGGAACTTTCCAGTGTTAAAAATCTGCAGTTTATGAAGTAAATGGATAATTGGTAAAAACCTGTGCTGTGCATGTCTTTCTGTGTTTCCTCTGGAATCATTAAGTTTTCTGATTTGGATTCTTCCAACATATTTATGTATGTTTTTGATATTATTATTATTGTTATTATTATTATTACTACTATAATTATGATGATGATTATTATCATTATTATTATTAGTAGTAGTAGTAGTTGTAGCAGTAGTAACAGTATAATTATAATAATGATTAATATTATTATTATTAGTAGTAGCAGAGGTAGTACTACTAGTACTAGGAGTATCAGTATTAGTATTATTATAAAAGGAGACTATACATCGTTTATACATGTAATTATTATTTATCTATTTATTTATTTGGTTTATTCATTTGGGCAGTCCTATGTATTTACCTATTGTTTGTCTCCACCTAGTGGCCTATTGTGGTCATGTCTGCGCATGCGCAATGTGTCTCTCTGTGGGAGGCGGAGAGGTGATGCGGTGATAAATAAAAGCGTGGATTAAAAAATGACGTAAAACAGACGAATGGTTTCAGTTTAATATAAAAAGGATCAGAGGCTGCAGAGAACGAGATAAGGTGAGTGATATGGTTAAAAAACATTAATTCTAGTGAGGATGTGTGTAACTGACGACCTTGAGAGAGTTGAAGCGAGGAGCTGTTAACATACAACACGTCATTATAAATACTATTAGGAATAATATCGTTATTATTATTAACCTACAGAATTAGTAAAGATTACAACGTCTCGTGCCAGACAAAATGCACCGTACGGTCGGGTTTAGCCTCGTTTAGCTTGTGCAAACCTTTTAGCCTGCCTTCGTCTCAATTTTTGCAGATTTTATTTATTTGTCATTCAGTATTCAGCGTAATTTTGTTTCTTTCATTTCATTTAGCTGGAGGGAAGAAAATATTTTAAGCCTTAGTGAGGCTCCGTACCGGCTCAGTGTTTACATTCAGCCGGCTAGCTGGCTAACTTGTGGCTCACATTATATGGACAAAAGTATTGGGACGACTGAACATTACTCCAACAGGTACTTTGAAGACATTGCAATCAAAAATATGAAGTTGGTCACCCCTTTGCAGCTGTAACAGTTTCCACACTTCTTGGAAGACTTTCCGCAAGTATTTGGGTGTTTTCTGTGGGAATGTTTTCTTATTAATTCTGTAGAGCATTAATGAGGTCAAGCACTGATGTTGGATGAGAAGGCCTATCTCCAATCCAATTCATCCCAAAGGTGTTGGATGGGGTTGATGTCAGGGCTCTGTTGGGGCCAGTCAAATTCTTCCACACCAAACTCATCCATCGATGTCCTTATGGAGCTTGCTTTGTGCACTGGGGCACAGTCATGCTGGAATAGAAAAAGCTCTTTCCCAAACTGTGTCAGCAAAGTTGGAAGCATGGCCTTGTCTAAAATGTCTTGGTATGTTGAAGCATTAAGCTTAAGCCCTTCCCTGGAAGTAAAGGGCCTAGCTCAGTACTTTTGTCCATATAGTGTATGATGGACCAGAAAACACCTGGTGAGATGATGATGCTCTTTTGAGTATCACAGACTACACACTATATCTCCACTTCTTTGTCTACTACCGTTTGCCCTTGAATTGAAGTGCACTCTCTCTGCTCCTGTCAGTTTGACCTTGTACTGAAACAATCTCTCATTTGTGGGAGGAGAAAAAATGCCATTATCATAACTGGAGCAGCTGGTGGCCTAGTGGTTAGGAAGGTGCCCCTGTGATCAGAAGGTTGTGGGTTTGAACCCAGTGGCACCACTGAGGTACCCTTGAGCAAGGTACCATGCCCACACGCTGCTTCATGGGTGCTGCGCTCCATGTAGTATTTCACAATTGCAGTATTGTGCAGAAATTTCAGGCTTCTATGTAAATTGTTTAAAGCCATTTTTCTCAGTGTGTGATAATAAATAGGTCTTTCTGCTGGCAAAGTTATCTTTAGAATAAATGCAAACAAACAAGCAGTAAAAAGCATCAATATTTGTTTGTTGAAAAGTTCAATGAATATCACGAAATGGTACAAAGGACAGTGCTGAACTGCGAGGGGTTTAAAAATGGTGAGGTTACCCAGAAGTGGGAAATAATTCTGAAGCGCCATGCAGGACCTCTGGTATGTGCCGAGTTGGTCGGGTTCGTCCTACAGCAAGATAGTGACCCAAAACATAAGTCCTAGCTATGGCAGAACTACCTTAAAAAAAAGGACAAGATGGTAAGCTGGAAAACATGGAGTGGCCAGAAGTCTCCAGACTTAAACCCCATCTAGCTGGTTTAGGATGAACTGGTCAGAAGAGTGAAAGCAAAGCAACCTATAAGTGCTGCTTAAGTTTGTTACCAGGGTCAGTGTTTGTGCCTGGATGTGGGAGGTAACCTCTCATGTTTCTAAGTACTGGACCTTCTGTAAAACATAGCGCAGGTTTGGGAACACATTCATTAAATCAGCTTTCCAGGTCAGTAAATGGAAAACGGGTCTCATCAGGTCATTTAGCTTTTTGTTCATGCGGCCCTTACAGCCCTTGCTTATTTTTTTACCTATTAACATTGAGTTATCAAGGACGCTAGTATGAGTTATTTAATAACCACTCTGAAACTAACACCACAAATACAAGAGTGTAAAAAAAGAGCCTGGGCTTGTTGCTTTAAGGAGTTGGGACAGTTTAGACAGTTTAAATATTAAAGGTATTCTCCAAGTTACCAGGTATTTAAGTTTTATTAATAAGCTTAATACTATGTATGAGACCGTCTGTTTAGAGTGGCACTGTATGATTTTTAAAAAATTGTTTAACTGTTTTATTATGAAATTAAAGGGCCAACATCTTGTATATCTTTATTTTTCTCCTCACGGGTACTTTTAAGTATTAAAAATAGTCCGAATCATTTTTAGATGTTTTGGAAGACCATATTGTAAACTGTCTTGAGAATAAAAAATGTATTTGTTATTGTGCCTTAAAGATGTATGTCGGTGATATTTGATCTGATTGACTGTCCTGTATTATGCCTTTGTTTAAAAGCAGTATGACCTGAAACGCTACTTTTTTGAGGTGAAACTGCTGTAGTTTGAATACGTGGATGTATGTAAATGAGTTGGTTCTCAATCTTGTAACATCAAGTTTTCTTTTTGCAGCTTGGTTTTCATATTATATGTTAAAGGGGGGAGGGAGAGCACATTTTGAAACTAGTCAGTATTTACAGACTAGACCACAATTTTTATGTGATATGAACCCTTTAAATGACACCAAAGGGATTTGGTTTCTTGCAGCTTGGCTGGAGAGATGCTGTTGTTTTATGGATTTAATGGAATACAGTGTTAACTTGGATATAATACTCCCTAAAACCGCTAATCAATATTAGTGTATGATGCTAGAGGACAAAGGAATGGACTGTGTATAGTCCAGCACTGTCCAGACAAATAGTACCATGCAAATGTCTGGAGTCAACCCTGATTTCTTCATATTTGACTTCCAACGAGCGAAACATTCTTGTCTTTTTTAATGTAGTCTTGAGGAACAGTTGTCCAGGCTTCCTGAAGGACTTTCAAAGAGATTCATTTCCGGTCCGGTCCCTGAACCTGACCAGTTTCAGAGGAATGATTTTGTTTGTTAAGCCACACAGTGACCTACGTATGAATCATTCAAGCAGAACAAAGCACATTTAACTTAAGGCCTGAACCAGTGAAGAAACAGGTGCAGATGATTCCAGATGATCAGGCGGTGATCAGTATACTGGTGGTGCTGAATGCTGAGTCGTTAGAACTCCTTTATATATGGCTATATATGTAGTGCTGTGCAAATGTAGCTCCATATCTTTAGGCACTATGCAGCTAAAAAATTTGTTCCCATTTATTTCATTTAATCTACTCAGTATACTGAAGATAAAACCGTTTGACAGCCAGAAAATAGTATTTTTGCTCAGAAAAATATAAAGATGTAGTACTTTCATACAATACTGTATGTCTCTTTATAAAGCAGCATTTGCTGTTTTTGTTGGTTTGGAACTTCGGTGACCTGTGTTTTATCTGTTTGCCCACAGTGTAATCAAAGCCTTGGACACGTGCCCCGTGTGAGCGCTCTGCGGCACTTCTGAAAGCACTATGGGGAACACAAGCAGCGAAAGGGCAGCTGTTGGTCAGGGTGAGAAAGCCCATCGCAGGGACAGCCGTGGAGCTAAGGAGGGGGACCGGCCCAAAATCCTGATGGACAGCCCTGAAGATGCGGATATTTTCCATGGGGATGATATTAAGGTACTGTGGTAGTGCTAAGAAGCCCTGTGTTCTAAATCATCATTATGTACAATATCTGATGCGCTAAATCATTATCATTGTTATTATTATCAGTATCTTTATTAATATGTACAATAGTCTTGTCATCTACAATATCTCTTATTATGTCACCATTACATGCAGTGATGGACTCGAGACAGAGAACAATTCCAAAGCACAATTAGTAAACTACTTCAGCAGTGTTTTTATTCATTTATCTATAGTATTTGTATCATCTCTCATACTAACCACAAGAGTTGGTTTTCAGTGTACTTTCTTATATATGTCAGATTGACTTATATATCATGATCCTATAGAGTTGCACAGAGCAGACCAATCACAGCGGTAATTTTAGAGTGTATAAACATCGTGTCCACACACTGTCTACTCTGATAGACTCTTCTAACCTGTTGGTCCACCTTACAGATGTAACATTATTAATCAAGGCAAGTAGTCAAGAAGGTGTTTGTCATTTCAGTCATATACATAAAATGCATAGTGAAATGAAACAGTATTCAGGACCATGGTGCAACACAAAGAACAAAAACAGACCCACCAAGAACAAAAAATCAGAAGACCACAAGTGCGGGCAGGACAGGATTCCAAAAAACCCCACAAGAGCAACAGTGTAGTAATTTACAGGACAAGTGCAGCTGGCAGGAGCAATAACAGCACTAGTGTGAGGGAATACAGTTTTATGAAAAACAATATTCAAACAGCAGAGTCTTTAAGTGTGCAAAAGATGCAAAGGAATGCAAAGATTAAGGTAGACAGCAATACATCATTGTATAACATAGCAAGTAGCAGCAGCAAGATCAGAAAAAATGTACAGTATATACATAAATAAGGGATGATTACAGTGGCAGTTGAGGAGTACATTTGTTTGTTTATGGGAGATTAGTGTGTGCAGATGTTGATAGTTCATCTGATTCTCCTCGTTTTGTGTGTGTCACCAGTTTCTGCTCACTGGGGGTCCTATGGGGGTCCTGCCCACTGCTGAACAGGGTAAAGGGAGGCTAACATGATTCAGAAACTGTCTGTAATTGTAAACTTCAAAGTGCACCTACAGGGTCAGTGGAGCTGTGAAAATGGACAGTGAGTTTAGATATGAGATTTAATGAAGTGGCTCGTGTGTATCTATGGTTAATGTCTGTGTTTTCTTTCTTGCCCATTGTTAACTAAATATCTGTTTATCAGGTAGGGTTTGGTGTCCTTAAGCTGTCATTGCACTGCATTAAATTCTGCAAATGATCTAAGCATCTCCATGAAATGTTTTATTGAATACAAATGCTGGTTTCCCATACTTGCACCTGCCCGTCCCCATGTAAAATGACCTTCTTACTGTTTGAACAGTGGATGAAAGCCAACACCAGCTGACGCACAAATGACTTGATCATGCTTTAGGGCTTCACAATAATATTGCAGAAATCCCAGAGGAAACTGCATATACAGTCAAATAAAATTCAAAATAAAACTCTCCAGAAATACTCAGAACTAGTACTAACTAGTAGTAAATAGCCTATGTCATGTACAAAAATGCTGTGGTCAGTAAGAAAGGGGATATAAATACTATGGGTGAATAAATAAAATTATACAAACAGTGGTTTGTTCTCTATACAAGACTGTTATTGCACATAATAGTAACATAAATAGTTATATTACACACAATAGACTATTGCAAATAAGAAACAATAGATTTAGTCTGATTGATGGGTGTGTGACGGAGAAGGAGTTATAGAGTGATGTGTGGGTGTGTGACGGGGGAGGAGTTAAATAATCTGATCGGTGGGTGTGTGATGGCAGGAGTTATAGAGTCTGATGAGTGGGTGACAGGGGGAGGGGTTATAGAGTCTGATTGATGGGTGGGTGACAGGGGAGGAATTGTAGAGTCTGTTTGTAAGGAAGGATTTTCTGTGACATTTGGTGGAGCACTTTAAGCTGGTGAGTCTGTGGCTAAAAGTGTTTCTATGTTCGAAACACTGTGTGGAGTTGGGAATCAGCATTTTCCATGATCGTCCATGATATATATGACCAGATCCACCTTCAATATTTGGAACCATATCAGCCTGGACGACGTTTTAGCCATGCAAAGCTTTCATTGGACACAATCAAACAATGCTGTTTACACTATTATCCCACAGACTAACAGGCTTGGACTAACATGGAGCCATTTTGAGCCTGGGAAGTTCTTGAGTGTTGTACTTTAGGATTGTGCTGTACACCAGTTGCCTGGAGTACTTCTTTATTAGAGTTATTTTGATGTTTGTGTTTTTTGTCCCTTTACTCACAGGCTCCTTTAGAGAAAGAAGAGTTTCTCGAGTGGAGGCAGGACATAGAAGGCAGCGATAAAGGTCCCTTGGCACAACCCACCGTGTTTCGCTGGACAGGGGTTGGAAAAGAGATCTATATCTCTGGAAGCTTTAACAACTGGGCAAATAAAATTCCTCTGACTAGGAGGTATGGAAGGAAACCTCATTATTTGTTCTTTCTCACCAGCTCCTTTGTCCTTCCTCACCAGCTCGCAAAATATCAATTACTTTTTTACCAACAAAATCTTGTTTGTTTGCATTTATCCTAATGTTAAATTTGCTCTCATATGCTGAGAAAAATGGCTTTAAACAGTTTGCATAGGTGCCTAAGACCTTTGCACAGTACTGTATATTGTATTGAAGTTATCTGAATAGTCTTATGGTAGGACTAAAGCTACTTCTTGTGATAAGAGAGATCGCCAGGAGGAGCGTTGCTCCAGGAACTGTATTCTGCCTTTCATTTTCTGCCTTTATTATCTTGCCCTCTGGCTTCATGTGAAATTTGATTCAAAGCCTTGCTCTCTTTCTGTCTCCACCAGTCAAAACAATTTTGTGGCAATCGTGGACTTGCCCGAGGGCGAACACCAGTATAAATTCTTTGTGGACGGACAGTGGACCCACGACCCATCAGAGGTGGCTGAAAAATATCACACCTTTCACTGTAGTCACTATAATCGTATTTGTGAGTGTTTAATAATGACAGATAAGATCAGTAGTTTCATTTTTGAGAGAGAGAGAATATCAAACAAAAACATGTTGCATAAAAGTTATAAATTGATTTGCATGACATTGAATGAAATAAGTATTTGATCCCCTACAACCCAGCCAGACTTCTGACTCCCACAGACTGGCTGTGTGTCCATGTTGCACACAGATTAC
>JBBPCX010110479.1:0-13827 GCA_037974365.1 Hydrocynus forskahlii
TCGACCAGGCTCCTGAAGTCATCCTTCAGGATCTCCGTCTTCTTCTGTCTGATGTCGTTGGTGCCAGCATGAAGGACAACAGCTCCAATGTTCTTCCCCAGCGCCGCGGGCACCTGTGCGGCGACATCAAGAACACGAGCACCAGGTAAACAGCGAGTGTGCACCTTACCTTTAGCCGTGGTAGCACGGACGTGCCGGATGATGGAGCTTCCGATGATCAGCGTGTCGTGTGCCGTCTCACGGAGAGCAGAGAAGCGGTTATGGGTTGGGATCTCGAAGGCGGGTGGTGGCGGGAAAACGCCAGCCCGGCGTCTGTTCCGCTGCTGCACCCAGGCCTCTGGCGCGCTGGACCTGGACAGAGAAACACGCGGGGTTGAGGTTTTGGCTGTCGGACTGATTTCTTTTTTTTTTATGTTTGTCACACTTAAATATTTCAGATTATCAAACAAATTTAATTATTAGACAAAGATAATCCAAGTAAACACAAAATGCTGTTTTTAAATGACGATTTTTGTATTAAGGAAACTAACTATCCAAATCTACATGCCCCTATGTGAACAAGTAATTGCCCCTAAACCTAATAACTGAGTCTTTCACATCGCTGTGGAGGAATTCTGGCCCACTCTTCTTTGCAGAATTGTTTTAATTCAGCCATATTTGGGGGGGGGGGTTCCGAGCAAGAACCGCCTTTTTAAGATCATGCCACAGCATCTCAATTGGATTCAAGTCCGGACTTGGGGGGTATTTCACGAAGCGGGTTTAGAGAGAACTTAGTTGTGGGTGAGTTAAGGGAAACTCAAGAGTTTTCGGGTTTTAAAAAGCCAGTTGAGCCCAACTCTGAGTCAGGTAACGCGGTAACCTGCTCGCTGGCATGTTTAGTCCCTGTAACTCTTAGTTTCTCCTCTTTAAATGAACCGTCAGACTGAAGCAGGTACTTTCTCAGACATGGCGTGTCCTTTTCTCGAAAGACCGGTCGACATCGAAACACGAATTATCCGCAGGAATCTCCGTTGGGAGATTGGTGATCAGACCCCGTTCAGATATTTTATCATTTACAGATGATTTTCTGTTAGAGCGTTACCGTTTTTCATCACAGACAATCATTTATCTTAACAATATTCTTAGCCCTCATTTTGCTCGTCAAACACACCGTGGACATCCTCTCAGTTCCGAGCAAATTCTTTGTACAGCACTTTGCTTCTTTGCTAATGCAGCTTTATGTACAATATTGGTGACGCTCAACACGCTTCTAAGGCAACCGTCTGTCGGTGTATCAGACAGGTTAGTCTTGCGTTTAAACGTTTTCTCTACACGTTTGTGGCATTTCCTGGTCACAGATGTAGTAGAATAATCAAGGAACAATTCCACAGAATTTCAGGTATTAAGTAATGGCCTAAAATATTTAGTAATATGTTTTAAGATTTGAAGCAATAAACAATTGTAGGTTAAGACTAGATTAAATACAGTTATGCTTTTTGCATAGTTACACCATACAAAACTAGAAACTGACTGTAGTACCTGTTCAAATGAAGTAGGCTTATGCCTTCTTTGTTAGGATTTCCAGGTGGCTGCATAGATGGCACACATATTCCCATTAAAGCTCCTTCAGTAAATGAAGGAGACTATGTGAATAGAAAGTCATTCCACAGTTTTAATGTGCAGGTAGGTGAGTTTCTAGCTTTTAGTAGTTTACTGCATTGAATTATTGGCCTACTTTACAGTACATCTGCAGAAACTAATTACTGTTCTGCATTGAGAAGATTATATGTGATGCAGCCTGTCATCAGCAATGTGGAGGCAGAGTGCCCTGGGTCTGTGCACGATGCCAGAATGTTCCGTGAATGCACACTGAGTGCTAGACATGCTCGTGGCGAGTGTATACAGTGCAGCTATATTATAATCTTTAAGCAATATCTTGTTCCCTCATATTGCACCTTAACATGTGAACTGTCTACTCATTACTGTAGGAGAGTTCAGTGGTTTCCTACTCGGTGACAGGTGGTACCCATGCCAGCCCTATCCGCTGAACCCATACCCTGATCCTGAGCCTGGCACACAGCAAAGATATTACTTGGCTCACAGCAGGACCCGGGCCAGAATACAGATGACCCTGGGCATACTGAAGGCCTTCGTGGGCTCCGTGTCACCCCAGAAAGGGTCTGTGATATCACTGTTGCATGCGTAGTCCTGCACAATATTGCAATGATGAGAAGAGAGACCTGGGTTGCTGCACCAGAGGTTGACCCTGATAACAACCCTGACATTCCTGTTGATGCAACAGATGGACAAGCTGTTCGAAATACAATATGTTCTAATCATTTCCAGTAAATAAGTTTCAAATAAATACAAATGATAATCATTTTACGAACTCTTCTTTATTTCCAGTAACTGAATATGCAAAACAGCATTTTAATATTTTGTTCTGAAAGACAGTTAACAATCCATCAACTTGTGCCACTACCCACCTTTAACTGATGTTCCTATATCTGTATTTCTATTTGGGTTTTCTGCATTTTTTTGTTTAATGTGTTCCATTTCCAGATCCCAATTTTTTTATTTGTTTCTCAAGGTGCATTTTGTACAACTGCGTTACAGGGAGCTATTAGAATAAACAAAAATGTTACGGTAATGGCAGGAATTTTACCGTGCTCCAATTGTATTCAAGACTCAAGATCAGAGGGAGGTTAAAAGTCAAAGTCTGTTGCATTGCCAGCAGTGGAGCGCTCCGTACTCAGAGCACCCAGTTTGGTGGTCTGACAGGGATGGCTGCTTACAAACAAGGTACATGGGTTTTTATTCTCTCTGTGTCCCAAAAGGTCTCCTAAGGGTCCCAAACCCCCCTCTGTAACCTCTACTGCTTAAGCTACAGAGTCAGGAGTTGTTATTGCTACTGTTTAAGATTAGATAAGATAAGATAATACTTTATTAATCCCCAGGTGGGGAAATTTTTTGTATTACAGCAGCAGAAAAGGCAAAGCAATGACATACAATAAATTCAAAAGTAAATGAAAATGGAGTTATAACTTATCAAAGGGTGCAAAGGGTGTATCTGAAAAACAGCAACATCTTCATCAATAATATGGTGACCCACCAGTAAAGCTGACACTGGACAGCGACTGCGACAGCTTCTTTCATCAAAATTTTCCTATTACAACTTAGCTGCTGTTTTGGCCATGACTCACACCGCTAATCCCTGAACCATTCCTAACCTCTCAGCTCTCTCACTCGCCTCTCAACCACACACACACTCACACTACGCATGCAGGCACTCCTACACATGCCCCTCCCGTACTCCACCAAATACCATCTAACCACAATCTCAACCCTGATAAAAGTGCAAAAGAACAGAACAATACAACATTTATAACAACTTAAACAACAAAAACCCAGCAACTAAGATAACCACAATATCTTTCTTTGCTGCTATAATTTGTTTAATCAGGTCACAAAGAAATTGTCAAATTTGTCTGTAGAACTTGTTTTTAGATATTTTGAATGTGTATTTTCCTGAGGGGGATTATTTTAATTTCTTTAAATGTATGTGGCACTTTGTTTTATGCATTCATTCATTTTCTGTAACCACTTAATCCTTACTGGGGTTGCGGGTACCTAGAGCCTATCCTGGGGTCTAAGAGCAACAGGCAGCGATGAACCCTGGGCAGGGTCCCAGCACACCGCAGGGCGCACACTCACACTCTTACACCTACGGCCAATTTAGAATCCCCAGTTTACCTGATGCGCATGTCTTTGGACTCTGGGAGAAACCCGGAGACCAAAAAGAAAACCCACACCTCCACGAGGACAACGTGCAAACTCCAAACACACAAGGCCATGACCTGGATTCAAACCCCCAACCTTGGAAGTGTGTGGCAACACTGCCTCCCACCATGGGGATTAGGACCAAATTTTATCCTTACAGTTTCTTGGAAGTTCCGTATTCGTTTCAGCGCAGAAAAATAAGCAACTGGTGGAGCTTACAAAGAATCACAAAAATGATAACATTTAGGTAATTGAGTGTAAGGGTCTATTGAGGGTGTTGAATGCTAAACTAAAATTTCCTGAGGAACACAACATTCTCACATAAGTGTCCTTTTGTCTAGACAGGAGAAGGCCAGGTAAAGGATGGTTGTAATGGTGTCATTCGTTGGGCCAATTTGCAAACTGCAGGAGGTCAAGTTAGAGGCCAGTTTGCAAAACAACTTAATATTCCTCATGGTTAGAACTTACTCAACACCAGTAAGTAGAAGTGGCCACTCTGGCCTAGCAACAGCAGTGTAGCAATGTACCTTCCAAAGACCCTTTTCTTTTTCCATGTCTATTTTCACAAAGTAAATCCTTCACCTTGTTTGTTAATGTTTACACTGAACATTGACTGTTGCAGGAGGGACACCACTTGCATACCATTTCCCTTGGGGCTCTGGTAGATTTTCCCCTTTCAAGTTATTAAATAACTGGCCAGTTTTTGAATGCCCATCATTATTTTCTTAATTACTTTGTTTACCACCATTACCTGTTTCTCTGATACTGTGGTTCCCAAGCCAGCACTGGAAAACCCTCGTGTCGTATACAGCTTAGGCCTGCTGGAGACACTAGGGTTACATATTATAATAGAACGCCTTGTTGTGAATTATTCCAAAATTATTGCTTGTGAGGACTAATTAAAGGCTGTGTCTTCAAACAGGGAGGATCCCTTTGTTGGGATTGTTCCTGGACTAATGGGTACCCCCTTTTGCCAGGGAACATGTAGTGGACATCAGTCTTTCGAACATCTAGAGTTTAGGATCAGGTTCAATACATCAAGATGTTGGGGGGAAAGAGAATAAGTGAACTTCAGAGTTAAATTTGGAGAATCTTTATTTCAGCTTCAAGCAGCTAGGAAACAGACAGCATTTGTAATCAGACTCAACAAAACATTCTCACACATTTTTAACCAGCCAGCTAGTCCAGAGTCTCCCAAAGGTCACATTCCTCTTAATGTAATTTCACATCTCTCAGACTCTCTGGCACTCCAGAATTATGACCCTCTTACCATACCACATAATTATTTGTTGCATATGGGCGCTTAAATAAGCAATACTAATATTTCGGAAAAAAAAACATGATTAAAGACTATACCCTGATTATACCTGAGTATCATATAGAATTAGATCCAAATATATATTTTTTTGAGTCAGAGCTAAAACTAAACTAAGTCAGAACTAAAACTAAATAAATTTTCTGGGGATTGGTGCAGTTTCTCACATCCTCATCTACCTAATTTTTCATTGCCTCTGGTTACAATTTTTATTTAGATCTAGGTATAGTGAAGGTATACAACCCCACCTATTCCCACAAAATTAAAGTCTCTTAAGCCAAAAAAGTCAGAAATGATAAACTCTTACAACTGTATACATGTAGAAGATTATCTCAATACATGAAGAAGCCTTTAAACCTTTAAACCATTTACCTCTTTAATTTACTGTTCTGCTCCCCTGCAAAGACTGGACTCATTTTGCAGGCATCAGCGGCAGGAGGACTCCCAATGGATTTAGTTCCATGCCTGAGAGA
Organism: Hydrocynus forskahlii; assembly: GCA_037974365.1. NCBI lineage: Eukaryota > Metazoa > Chordata > Actinopteri > Characiformes > Alestidae > Hydrocynus > Hydrocynus forskahlii. The sequence goes on from JBBPCX010110479.1 coordinate 5,548, forward strand.
TTTATGGTTGGTCTATACAAATTGCTTCTGAGATGAAAGTTCTGGGCACAATAAGCAGCTCAAAATAATCAAAATCCAAATACATTTCACATGGTTAAAAATGTAACCATCTGTGTCTTTTTAAATTCAAACAGCACTGATAGTTTCTCTTCTGTGTGAATGCACTGGGGTTGTTGCAGAGAAGTTTGAATAGTAAAACATCTCTTAAATGCTGAGCAGTGATATGGTTACTCTCCTGTGTGAATGTGCTGGTGCAGCTGGAGAGAACTCCGGTGAGTAAAACTCTTCCCACACTCTAAGCAATGATACGGTTTCTCTCCTGTGTGAACGCGCTGGTGTGCTTTAAGGGAACCACTCTCTCTAAAGCTCCTCCCACACTCCGAGCACTGATACGGTTTCTCTCCTGTGTGAATTCGATGGTGTGCTTTAAGGGAACCACTCTCTCTAAAGCTCCTCCCACACTCCGAGCACTGATACGGTTTCTCTCCTGTGTGAATGCGCTGGTGTAGCTGGAGAGAAAAGCGGTGAGTAAAATTCTTCCCACACTCTGAGCAGTTATACGGCTTCTCTCCTGTGTGGACACGCTGGTGTGCTCGGAGATGACTGTGTATGCTAAAACGTTTCCCACATGTTGAGCAGTGATACGGTTTCTCTCCTGTGTGGATGCGCTGGTGTAGCTGGAGAGAATTCTGTTGGGTAAAACACCTTCCACAGTCAGAACAGTAATAAGGTTTCTCTCCAGTGTGAATGCGCTGGTGTACTTGAAGAGAAGCTCGGTAACTAAAATTCTTCCCACACTCTGAGCAATGATATGGTTTCTCTCCTGTGTGAAGGCGCTGATGTATTTTGAGGGTACTAAACTCTCTAAAACTCTTCCCACACTCTGAGCAGGGATACGGTTTCTCTCCTGTGTGAATGCGTTGGTGTGCTTTAAGGGTACTACTCTCTCTAAAACTCTTCCCACACTCTGAGCAGTGATACGGTTTCTCTCCTGTGTGAATGCGCTGATGGCGTCTGAGACTATTCTGTATGGTAAAACTCCTCCCACACTCTGAGCAGTGATACAGTTTCTGTCCTGTGTGAATGCGCTGGTGTATTTGGACACTATTCTGTCTAATAAAACTCCTCCCACAATCAGAACCACCATACTTTTTTCCTTCTGTGTGAGTGCACTGGTCCTGTTGTGTGGTACTCTGCTGACCTGGACATTTCCCACACCCTGACTCTTTTCCTTTCCTTTTTTGTGTTTGTCTGTGAGATGTACTTTTAGGAATAGGGGCATGGGATGTTTTCACAGTCCTGGACCTTTTGGATGCCATATTTTCACACGCAGTCTCGTCTACCAGTAAATGTGTGAGGTACTCCTCCTGGAGTTTCTTGAGGTGGAAAGTGGACACTTGGACGAAGAGAAGACTTGAAAGAGGAGATCATTGCTTTCTGGAGAAAAAGAAATAATTCAACAATTCAAATAATTCAATGTCAAGGGTACTGACAAACCTACAATAGCCAATGCAGGAAAGAACAGTGAGGGGATTTAAAAAACATAAAAATGTTTGTGAAAAGGACAAAAAAAGTCCTGGCTTGGTAGGCGAACTGAAGGGAAATGTTTTTTGGGAAGCAGTGTATGAATTTCACTGGTACCATATTATGAACACAGAAATTAATATACTCAGTGACAGACTGTGAGGTTATCAATGTCTTCTCAATGCTGGTCCCCTACAGCCTGGACACTGAACTGTTAGCAGTAGGGTGTCGTTCGTACTGCTCAAAGGTAGGATGGCTGTGCAGATGTATGTCTCTTTGACATTAGCATACAGCAAGTCCAGTGTCTTGTTTTCTCTTGTGGGACAGTCTAAAACTGTGTGAAGTAGTTCAATGTCCTGTTCAGAAAGACCCTGGAGATGAGGACAAATGCTTCAAGGTGGCTCTTCTGGAGCCTCGCGGTCGCAGAGTGGAGGTCATCACCTGCGGTCATCGCATTGGCCAACGGAGGAATGTAAACAACAATGGCAATCACATGTAAGAACTCTCTGGACACAGAGTATGGGCATAACACTACTGTTAACCGTTACACCTCCTGGCTGCAGCCACGTTCCTTACTCACAATGTGACCCAGATGTTACCATCACTCATTAACAAAATTCCTCCTCCCTTGCACTTTCTACTAACAAGCCAAGTTCTGTCTCTCCGAAACGAAAAAAGCCAGCAACACCCACGGCGTTGTCAAGGACACGCTCATGCAGCCATGTTTCCAGAAGCCCATCAAACTACACTCACAAAATTCTTTGTATCTGACTCTTGCCATAAGCTTGTCCATCTTATTGTCCAGCTTTAAACATATTAAAATAAGAAGGATAAGTAAGACAAAACACGCAGCAATTACAGCATGCTGCGGCAGGCTCGTTCTTGCGTCTTAATATTAATAATAATAAAAAATAATAATAACGTTATTATAGGCAAACCAAAGCCTTTAACTATGTGTATAGTTAAACCAAAGCCTTTAACTATGTGGATAGTTATTTCATGCATTTTCCTGCTAACTAACCCAAATAGCATTCTGGTGACAATAACCAAAATATGCTACCAAGTCTTGTTTTATTCTTAGTAACTTCATGTCCATTTGTGGTTAAGACCACAAATTTAAAAACAGAAAAAATAACGATCACAACTACTGCCTACTTTGGATTGTAGGTTACAGCTGGACAACCGTGATCGGCTGTAGGTAAGAAACCATATAAAGGAGTATTTAAAAATAACCATAATCCCCTATCTTGTGGCCCTGTTCATAACTGGTATTAATGTGCACCATGGACGATCAGAAGTGAACAGGTCCAAGTATGACACACCTGCATTAGAATCTCCACAGCTGTCAGGAGTGCCCACTTGTGAGCCAATCTCACTCAGTGCTGCAATAAAATAAAACACATATATTATACTCACCTACGATGATGGTTTTAACCTGGAGGAAGCAATTATGCTCTCCTGGATGGGCATTAAGAGAAGAAAGAATTAAAACAGTACAGACTGGCCCTAAATAAGTTTCTCGTTCCTCGTAATATCTTTATAAGCTTTACAAACTTGAACACATCATGAATAAAGGCAGCTTAGAGCTGTCCACTTAGGGGTCAGAGAGTTGTAAACTCACTGTGTTCTTGGTAAGATTTGGAAGTTTTTGCAGTAGGTGTAAAGAAATTATGCTTTTAACGAATCATTCTCTTTCAACAATAAACCACTACCTGCTAATAAGACAACAATGATGTTAATGTTAAAGCTAAAGTTATTGTACTCTATTTCACATCAAACCACCTTGCCAACTTAATTAAGCAGAAATTGCGAGAATTTGGTAACATATTGCGTGTAAGGTCCACAGTAAGAGGTGTAAAAGATTCCAGGAGCTGCACCAGCACAACAGAAACAAATTAAACCCATAAAAGAGAGAATTAGGAGCAAAATGTTCATGACTAAACAGGAAGAGAAGAAAAGAATAATAATTTACTTACTTAAAGTGTTAAAAAATCTCTTTACCTTCAGCTCCTGTTTCTCCTATAATTCTGTCAGAGGAGTTAAACACAGTGTAAACAGAGCTCCTGTTTCTCTAAAAACAGTGTGAAGCTGCTGCTGCTGCTGCTTCTCCGCTTTGTCTGTTTTGGACCACAGTTCCAGAACTAGTGCCCCCACCTGGACTGCAGGGGACTCACATTTACATTTACATTTATATTTATGGCGTTTAGCTGATGCTCTTATCCAGAGTGACGTACATCAGTGCTCAAATAGTGATCACGGAACCACGTGATCACTGAGGCTCTGAGAATTTCTTTCCTTCCCCAGAATTCTTAATTTCTTTCTCCCCTCGTGTTTATCTCCCCACTGATAAAGTCCTGCGGTCCAAGTTTATGATATCCCACAGTTTGACATATCTCATATTACCTTCTACGTGGGTAACTTACACGCATCTATCTCTGATGTTATTAACATTCTCATTCTTAGGTAAATACCATATACATTTTAGTAGGTGGAGCAAACCGTCTTTTACATGGTTCATTAATTATTTTAAACAATACTATCAGGGGCGTGCACAGGAATTTTAAGGGACAACTGTTCTGACCTGAAAAGGGGCACTCCCTCCCCCCGAAAAAATATCACACAGACTGTATGGAGAACTGAAAAATATACAATGTCTTTATGAAATCTTTATTAATATGCCTTGCTCCAAATTTACTTCAAGCTTTAAAGGAGATTCCTCCTACTGGGGGCCATTTCAGTAAAAATCTTGTGGACCTCTTCCTTGTCAATTTCCATTTCCCAAGTTTTGATCTTCCTACAGAATCGGAAATCTCTATTTTTTGTTCAAAAATCCAAATCTTCAACCTGTCTGTTAGATCCCCTTCTCACTTACTTAGTAAAAGCTTGTTTTATAACTGACATTATTCATTCTTCTCTCATTTCTGGTTGTGTACCTTCATCTCTTAAAACAGATGTAATAACTCCTGTTCTTAAGAAGTTTGGTGCAGATCCTGATAATCTCAATAATTTCTGTCCAATCTCTAATTTACCATTCCTTGCAAAAATACTTGAAAAAACTGTTGCAACCCAGGTTCATACTCATCTTGCCAATAATACTTTGTATGAACAATTTCAATCAGGTTTTTGTCCCCTGCACAGTACCGAGACTGCACTGGTCAAAATTAAGAATTACCTATTGATAGCTGCTGACACTGGGCTCCTAACTATATTGGTTCTTCTGGACTTAAGTTCAGCTTTTGATACTGTCTCTCATAATATTATTTTGGAGAGACTGGCTTCTATAGGAATTACTGGCACCCCTCATGAATGGTTCAAATCATATTATACTGGTCAAACTCAATTTGTCCAGCTAAAGCAATTCAGTTCACATTCATGTTCAGTTACTAGAGGTGTTCCGCAGGGCTCTGTTTTTAGGTCCCCTTCTATTTATTATCTACCTTTTGCCTCTGGGTCATATTTTTAGGAAATTTGGTGTTCAATTTCACTGTCACACTGATGACACTCATCTCTACCTCTCTACGAAACCTGATTCCACCCTTCCACCTCCCACCCTTTCTGCATGCATAGCTGAAATTAAGGACTGGTTTTCTTCTAACTTTCTCAAACTTAATCATGATAAAATGGAGATTCTTCTAGTTGGTTCAAAAGCTACATTGGCCAACTGTTGACAACTCTATGGTCTCACCTGTCCCTCATGTTAAGAGTCTGGGGGTTATCCTTGACAGTACCCTATCTTTTGAAACTCACATCAATAATGTCACTCGCTCTGCTTATTTTATTCTGCGTAATATTGACCGACTATGCCCATCTCTTACTTCTGCCAGTAGGATCATCTTGGTACATGCTTTAGTGACGTCTCGCATTGACTACTGTAATGCTATTCTCTCTGGTCTCCCACAAAAAATCAAGCTACATGTAGCCAAGTACGTGTCTGCCGGTCATGTGGCGTCTTAGGACTGATGTAATGTCTCGGCCAGCGGCTGGAATAGGTTGCTGTTGGTTAGTTTTTGCTCCTACTGCGCCGGTTCAGCGGCCCCACAAAGACTCCATCCTGCAGCTCCGCTGAGACTTCAGTTGCAGCTCCGCAGGACTTAAGCCCGCAGCTCGCAGTGGCTCTAGCTCGCAGTGGCTCTAGCTCGCAGCTACACTGAGACTTCAGCGCAGCTGTGCAGGACTTCAGCTGGCAGCTTCTCTGTGGTTCTAGATCACAGCTCCTCAGAAGCGTCTGCACACTGCTACAGGAAGCCTCAGCCCTCAGCTGCAGAAACTCACAGTGTCTGAGCCTGGCACACCTACGCCCGCGTTGTGGAAGCAAGCTTCTAGCTCGCACAGAGCATGCCAGATCACAGGCCGGCTTCGAGGGATGTTCCCTCCGGTGCTCTTTCCCCAGCATAGATGCAACTGCAGATTCCTTAAGCAGGTCCAGGGCACTGTAATGTCTCGGCCAGCAGCCGGAAGAGGCCGCTGTTGGTTAGTTTTTGTTATAGAGACTTTTGTTTTGATTATGTTTATCAGGTGTTGGGGTTTTGTGTTAAGTGATTGTTTGTGTGGATTGGTTCAAGAGTTCTTGTTTCAAGGTGCTGGTTATCCCTCGCAAATGCCCTCATGCTACCCGTTCCTATAATTGATTTCTACCCTCCTGGTCTTCTTGGTGATGTTAATCATTCTATCATACCAGCAGGGATTTTTTTCCAAGGATTTCTCCAGTTTCTTTACAGTTGAAAGAAAAGCCAGGTCGCTCCTGTCCCATGGTGTTACGTGTGTACCATGTTAATCTTTTCATCTCCCAAAAAAATGGTGACTGGATCCATCTCGCACAGGAGTTAGCAAGTGGCTATGGGAGTAATAGGCAAAAAGTAGCTAACTACTCATAAACGAATAATAAATTATAAAATAAAAAGAAATATTATTAATAAATACTAGTAAATAATATGTTGGGGGTGGTGCTGTTTCACGTTTTTGACCAGAGCCGTATACAACTGTAACATTATTGAGGAGCTGAAATTAGGAGAGCAACCTTATTTTAATGAGCATTTTTTGTTTCACACCAATAAAGTGATAGTTGTGAAGATTTTTTTGTATTATTTTTCTTGGTGAAACATTGTTTCACCTGTAGTCTTATAGAAGCCTCTACTGATAGATCTATCTATCTATCTATCTGTATATCTATCTATCTATCTATCTGTATATCTATCTATCTATCTAACTGTATATCTATATATAATATTTTTTTCATTTTGGTTATAATTATACATTCTTCATTACTGTAAAATTTGTGTAGTATAGTAGCATAAATACGCATTTCTTTATTTATTTTTTAAGGTATAGCACATTCAAACATATATTTATACTTAAATGGGTTTAATTTTAAGTCAGTCCCCCTTTTTACCATCATGTTTGCCTGTGTTGTGAGTGTGTTGACAATATTTCATCTCACTGTGTACTTTATGTATAGGGCTGAGGTGACAATAAAGCTCTACATGACTTGACTTCACTTGAGCTGAACATGCTGTTCTTGCTTTGCTTAATCATGATGGCAGTGTATGTTTGCAAACATGACCGTAGGAAATTGTGCTCATGCATGATGCTGAACTGTATCTGGAGTGAGGGAGAGTGGCTGATGGGAGAGGGCGTGTACAGGGTTCTGCAGTGAAGGGTTCTGCAGTGAAGGGTTCTGCAGTGAAGGGTTCTGCAGTGAAGGGTTCTGCAGTGAAGGGGTTCGTGGTTGGAGTGGTCAGCTGGGCCAGGTCTCCGGGCCTGCAGTGGGCAGTGGCGAACCAAGCACAGGACCCCAGCATCTTCAGGTATTTCGCCGTAGTCCTCAGGGCTTGAATCTGCAGTTAGGGAGTAGAGGCATTACCATGAATGGATGAAATCTCTTCTATACTTGCTGGTCTCCTTGTTGATGGTAAGCAGTTAACCGCGGCCCAGTGCAGCTTATCCCAAGACCAATTCAATATTCTAAAATATTGTTCCCCTTTCAAAATTCTAAAAATGTTTTTGCTCTTCCCAGAAGTGGCATTCTTCTTCTGCTTTGATGAAAAACAAATAGGTTAAATAACTGAACTTTAAATTTTACTTAAAATTAACTGTTCTGAAAGAGTAAAGACTTAGAAATCAAAACATGCAAAGCCTGAGTTTACTTTCTTTCAGCCCTAATGAAAATGTCAGATCCATGACATAAGGCAAAGTTAAGCTTTGAGTAACAGTGAAGCTTTCAGCTCTTGCAATATCTTACAAATGTACAAGATTAATGCAATCTATGTATGTAGTAAAGTAGTAATTTCAACATACAAAATACACCACAGGTATTTTAGGATGGGCCCTTGATCTGGAAAAAGAGGGTTTCCCAACTAAAACTCATTCATTTCTGTGAAAATACATCTGCTAGTATTCATTTCTTCATCATTTTCATCGACTTTTTAAAATTGCATCTTTATCCAATTACTGTACAGGGATGGTACACACAGGAATGACCACAAGGGGAGGCCAGAGCGTCAGGGATGAGTCACATAAGTTCTGAATGCGCTTTGTTCACTGGTCACCATGATGAAATGGGAAGCTGAGTGACAGCAAAAAACCTACAAGGACAAGGCCCCCATATTTAATGACCTATGTCATGTTTGATGTCTCATCCTCCAGGTAATTCAGCTGACCAGAAAAGGAATGAGCAAAGGTGTCATTTTTATTCATGACAAAAACAAAACCATTCAAAGTAGCTCAGCCAAAGAAACTGCCCAAAGGTGTAACTCATCA
>JBBPCX010110530.1:0-21400 GCA_037974365.1 Hydrocynus forskahlii
ATGGGAAAAAAAATCTGCAGTTCAGGGAAGGTTCGAGGAAACAAAAAGAAAGATAACTATATATATATATTTGCTGTGAAGAGATCAAACTGCAGAGTAGCTTTTTATAACTAAACAAATGTATATATTTATATGAAAAATAGGTCTCTTTTTGAAAAGTTCCCGTCCCTTTTACTCGAATCGTTTCATAAAATGAACATATGTGTTTGGTAAGAGCGCCCTCTCTTACTGTGAGTGAAGTGCAGTGTGTAACATTTGAACATGTATTAAGCATAGCACGTGTTGGACAAGGCCATTTTTATGTCTTTAGACGTTAAACATTTTAATCTAGTGTAGAATAGGTGTTCATTCTTCTATGTTTTTGCATTAGCCCATTAAGTCTAATTAGCTTGAAGCATTTAGTCTTAAATTACCACTAACCTTTTTGACGCTGTTCATACAGTCAGTTGTGATCTAGTGTAACGTGGGCAAGGCCGCTTTCGTAGCAGAGCAACGAAATGCCATGATTGTGATGTGTATTGATATTGTAATTATGATGAACTGTGCGATTTCTGTTACAGTGAGTTGAGGTCTGTGATTTTAAATTCTGTTGACAGACACAGAAAGGGACCCAGAAAGCCTGGAAGGAAGTTCTGTTGGCTTTTTGCTACACGAGCAAGTAGAGCTAGTTTGCATTCCTTCTTGCTTAAATACCTCATAGGCCTCCAGCACTCTCTTTTTTCCCCCTATTTTTTTTTCTACACTTCTTTCTTTTGGTTGGCTTTCCCATTCAGAATGTGACATTGTATAGTATTTTTATAGTAAAAAACACTGTTGGTTAAGCACAAGAGAATACGTTCAGTCACAATTTTGTTGTTACTCATGACTGCAACGTCCCACTTGGAAAACTGTCATTTCTGTAAGTGTAGTTTCAGACGCCTATATGTTCATTGAAATGTACACACCATTCAGCATTTGAAATCAGTTGTTCCAAGTGCCTCACATTATTGTTGATGTAGCCAGATAAAACATGTCCCTTAAATGCATATAGTTAGTGTGTGCAACGTGTGGTCATGCATTATTTGTGAGGAGTTGCTTTTGGGTGCATTCCAGGAATTGCTTGAATGCAGCAGTGTCCTCAGTTTTTTGTTTTTTGTTTGTTTTTTCTTCCTTTTTCCCCTCATCCCAGATGCAGCCGGTTTTTAGTGTTCCCTAGAGCTATTGATTTCCATGGTGTGTTTTTTTTTTTTGTTGTTGTTTTGTTTGTTTTTGGGTTTTTTTCTACTTTTCACCCCACATCAGCAGTCTCATTCTATAGCAATCAGTTGCATTCTGTCCGATTACAGTCCTTTTACGCGGCAGGTTGGTTTGCTTTGCTGCTGCAGCGCTGCTAAACCACTGAAGTTTTTGATCAGGTTCAAGCTTCTCATTCACTTCTTTTGTATTTCAGACAAAGCTTCATTTGTAGAAAATGTCTTGTGTGCCTCTGTTTTACTTTTGATTGTTTCACCTCTGTGATTGTTTTAATATTAAAACCTGAAATATGAAATAGCAGCTTCACTGTATTAGGGTTATTTTTTATTTTTTTAAATCTTACTAGTTTGTTCTTTCAGCATATGAATTAGCACAGGCATTTTGTAAAGGCTTTTTTTGCAAACACCAAAGGAAGTAAAGATCTTAGTTACACTGAAACTTGTTTCTTTTCTTTCTTTGTGTGTCATGTTAATTGACATGTCTATACATTATATGTCTATAATGTTCTTTTACTGCTACTTTTTAGGTAGGACAAGCTTTAGAGAATCTAGACTAAAATCTTATTTGACCTGATTGTATATTGCAGTGTAAAACATTTTTTTAACAATGACCAAATTTAGAGTGTTATTCATTTCAAATAATACTGTATTTTTGTATGTGTTCTGAAAGGCCACACTGTTGCAGCAAATCTTATGTAGTTGTGTAGTCAGTGTAATGTTATCATCAAGGGACATTTTGATTCACTGCAGTTTAGTTTGGCTTGGTGGCATTTTAAGTGGTAATTCAGTGTTTTTGCTCCAGTTTCCCTTTGAGTTGAATGTAACTAGATCAAACTAGACCAAATTTAGCTATGAAATCTGAGATGTATGAAAGTAGTTCTTGCCCTACACGTCTGTTTGCTATAGATGTTTTTTCGTCTTATTCACTTTAAGGACATTCAGTTTATAAAAGGATACAAAAAGGATATGACTACTTGAACACATTTAGTATCAATATTTCCGACATGGATTTATCAGAAGCAGAGGTCCCCAAATCCGATTCTGGAGTGCCCATGTCCAGTGTGGTATTTCTCCCTCTTCAAACACGTTAAACCTGCCAATAAACAGGTGAGCTGGACAGCTCTGTTTATGCAGAGACACCGACCCTCCATAATAGGTCCTGGGCATCCCTGATGAAGAGGAATAGTCAGGATAATGAGTGGAAATAAGTCTGTATCAATCCGTTGATTTCAACCATGTGCAGTTTGCGGACAGGAGGAGAGAACATGATGACCTATTTTCTGTTTCACAGACATACATACAAAGACATGCACATATGAGTAGCCGATGGCATTAACCAGCAGCCTGCAAAACTAGCACACCCATCCATATGTTCAGGAATAAAATCTAAAACTGAATGTATGATAGAAGCACTACTCTGACATAAGGGAAGAACCAAGCGATCAAGTATGCGGTGCTCTCCACCCCCAAACGAAGCAAATTAGTGTGTTTCTGCCACTGTATAACTGTTGACAACAATCCACATATATTTCAGATTACTTGATATGGTTTTAGGCGTGTTATTTTGTTTACAAAAGCTTTCATAGTTTTTAGCTACATTAGTCACGTGTTGAGCTCCCAGGGCCCTATCCTAGGATACAGCTGTGTTCCCGCATTGACTTTGAAAACAGCCCTTTGTTCTCTCATTAAAAATGTTAAGGCAACAACTCTTATGTTCCCATGGCACAATATTTTAGTCCCATGCTGCGTATACACACATTTGTTCAATACATACACACCAATAAACTATAGCAATAAAATCACTCAAGTATTGTGGTATTGTGTAGGTCACCTTCATACTGGAAAAAACAGCTCTGACTTGTTGAGGCATAAGGCCTCTGAAGGTGTGCTGTGGTATGTGGTACCAAGACATCAGCAGAAGATCATTTATGTAAGTTGAGAGGTGGCTCTAGTCTGTCCAGCACATCCCTCAGATACTCGATCAGATTGAGAATTGTCATGTTCCTGAATCCATTCCTGAGCAAGTTTTGCAGTTTGGCAGGGCATATCATCCTGCTGAAAGAGGCCACTGCTATTAGAGAATACTGTTGCTATGAAGAGGTATTTATCTAGGTGGTCAGTGCCAAAGTAACATCCACATGAATGCCAGGTTTCCCAGCAGAATGTTCCCCAGAGCATCACACTGCCTCCGCTGGCTTCTTGGAAGGCTTTCCACAAGATTTTGGAGAGTTTCTGTAGGAATTTATCCCCATTCATTCTACAAAGCAATTATGAGGTCCGGCACTGATGTTGGACAAGAAGGCATTGCTTGCAATGTCTGTTCCAGTTTATCCCAAAGATGCTGGATGGGGTTGAGGTCAGGGCTTTGTGCAGGTCAGTCTAGTTTTTCCACACTGAACTCATCCAACCATGTCTTTGTGGACCTTGCTTTGCACACTAGGACACAGACATGTTGGAATAGAAAAGGGCCCTCTCCAAACTGTGTATTACTGGAAGTAAGGTGCCACCTGAATTAAAAAAATTAAGAGCTGTGTCCCAATACTTTTGTTCATATAGCATATATAAATTGAATGCTATAAAAGTCTTCTGATGGAAAAGCAATTAAAATGAGTGTATGCCATGCTCAGATAGCTCAGGCTAGACTAGTTGAGACATGTGATGACCTGTAAGAACCTCAAGACCCTGACCCTGACATCGGAAGCCCTTTAATAATTTTGGTTAATGTCCAGGGTGTTTCTCTACCTTTTACCGTTTGAGCACTGGGATAGGATCCAGCACCACCTGCAAGCCTGGTTAAGGATATGGATAATGAATATTGAGATATGATCATTTTAAAGAACTGAGAAAATGTGCAGACCTGATGATGATGATTTGTCCTATTTAAATACTTCTTGTTTTATTTCCACTTGCAGAAGCAAGGGTTGCTGTGGGAGTTTGTATGACTGCATGCAAGTATGTGTATAAATAAGAAGTGAACATTCAAGCCAGAACTGAAAATGATCTTTATCTTTGAACTAAAATGGTTCCACTGTTGCAAAGTTTCCTAAAACAGTCACCCAGTATGTGATCATTTTGTATTTGCGGAAATGTGACACGGTGGTGTTTCTTGCAGGGGCTGCTTCCAAATGCTGCAGTGAAATTGACATTCACATATTAACCTCTGTGGTCAGTCGCTTCCTCTTTTAACTTCTGTCTTGTACTTTTTGGGTTTTCCTAATTGAATCGGTTCACCCAGAGAACTGTGTACACTAATGGAACAGCCCAAACCACTAACATTGCGCGAATGGAAAACAATGGAGTGTGTGTACTAATTAGTCATGATGCACTCAGCCTTGTGAATGTGCACTTGCATACAAATGAGCATCTCATGCCTCTGTGTGTGTGTGTGTGTGTGTTTGTGTGTTTGTTACATAGCTTTTTCCATGCTCTATGTCAGTTCCTCTGAGGGCCTTGAGGGTTCTGCCGAGATAAAGCCCTTGTGATAAGAAGAGAGGGAAAACGTCTCTTTAATTACCCTTGAGAGAGAGAGAGAGAGAGAGAGACAGAAAGAAAGTTATCTTAATAAGCTTAATGTGACTTGAGAAAGGAACATAGAGTAGAGATAACATCCAAAGCTCACAAATTATACAAATGATACAAAAATTTATTATCGCTCTGCTCTCCCACCCACATCTTTTTTTACATCATTTGAAAACAGCAGCCATCCTTTACACTGTCTCAACATTTCGTGATGAATTGACCAATAGAAATGGTACAGAATGACTTAGAATTAAATTGTTTGGAATGACAAAAGTTTAGAATTTCTTTTTCTGTAGTTTTGGTGGTATTGATTATTTTCTGTGGGTACTGGCAAAATTCAGGTAGTTTCAGTGAATTGGGCCTCCGAAGTGTAATTTTATATGGACATTGAACCATAATCTCCTTTGACACATCTAATCTCTGTGTATGTTACATAACAACCACAATAAAGGATGGGCAATAATGGTGCAAGTAGAAACTGTGGCCCTCTTGTGGATTAGATAAGAAATGAAGATACATTCTAAAGAACTGAAAATGTATATACTCATTCACAAAAAAAAAACAATATACATACATATATATATGTATGCATACCTTCCCATACCGTCAAATTTTCATCTTCCGATCTACTTGATACGCCTTCAGTTCATTTGTCCAGCATGCGGTTTAGAGGAATCCTCTGTATTGACTTTCAAGTCGTATCCCAAAACTCACCTTTTCAAACTTGCTTACTCTCCTTGATCCTGACCCTAGGCCGCACTCATTTTTAGTCTTAAACTCTTGGGATTTTATATATGTTTTTTTTTTATTATGTTTATTTATTTTCCTTTGCATTTTTAATTGCATGGTCTGGTTTACTTGAGCATCTTGAAAGGTGCCTGTGCATTAAATTATTATTATGATTATTATGGTTATTATGATTAGTAGTGTTTGAATGAATAGTAGTGGACAATTATGGTGGAAACGTAGTGACCAAACTAGAATGCATTTCTGTGAAAAAATGCAGTGTGATTGCCCGATTGCTATGGTTGCTACGGTGGTCGCTATGATGTTACTAGGTGGTTACTAATGGTCCAGCAGTAACATACGGGCAACTTTAACTTTTTAACTTTCTGTGAGGAAACTCTTAGAAGCGGACATCTGGTTCCATTCACCACCACTGTGAACAGTTCTGACTCACTGAGTTTCTCCAGAATGGAGCATTTCTCACCAAACGCGCTCTAGACTTCTCTGTTTACACCTTAAACACCTCATTATAGAGGGATTTTGGAAATGAAGTGGAGTTCAGAAAGATGACAAACAAACATCATAATTAGGTTTGGCAAATAGGTGTCATGCAGAAATGTCTCAGAGTGAAGTATGGTGGTGAATCTGAGATACTGCCCTTGGAATCTTTTTAAGATAATGTCTCTTTCTGTCTATCTCGGTTTCTCTCTCTTTTTCTTTCTGTTTGTCACTCTCTCTCTCTGTGTGTCTCTGAGTCTCTTTGTTTCTCTCTTTCTGTCTCTCTATGTCTCTCTCTCTCCGTCTGTCTGTCTCTCTTCTCTCTGTTTCTCTCTGTCTCTCTCTCCCTCTCTCTCTCCCCCCTCTGTGTTCGTTCTCCGCGGAACCTTATAAGTTCCCCTTGTTTTCTACGGTCTTATTTAGAGATGCACACTGCAGGAGTATTAGTCTACAACTGTATAGAGAAGAGCTGAAAAAGGCTCTAAATAACATAAACTGCGTTTTTTAGAAGGAGCGGCTTATTCTATTAATTGTATATGAACTATATATTTTAGGAGGGAGGAGGGAATGGTGTTTTTGCTCTCTTAGGCTGTACAATGTGTTATTTGTGTTAGCTGAAAGCTCTGAGACGGATGGAGAAGAAATGAGAAGTGTTTTGTCTCTCAGCCTTCAGTGACTTTCCTGTAATTGAATAAAAGTGTCAGTTCAGCAATGCGGTTTGGACTGCCCTTTAGCATCCTTCGAGAGGTAAGAGCCGCTGTTATTCTCCTAGAAACAGTCTGTCCCTTATAGACTATGTGGACAAATGTATTGGGTCACCCCTGTTCTTTTCAGGGTTTGGGATAGGTCCCTTACTGCCAGCGAATGGCAGTCTTAATGGTTCAGCATACCAACGCCATACTTCCAACTTTGTGGACACAGTTTGGGGAAGAACCTTTTCTGTTGCATCAGTGCACAAAGCAAGCTCCATGAAGACGTGGTTGGATGGGTTCGATGTGGAAGAACTTGACTGACCCACACAGAGCCCTGATCTCAACCCCATCCATCACCTTTGGGATGAACTGAAACGCAGATTGGGAGCCAGGCCTTCTCATCCAACATCTGTGCCTGACCTCATAAATGATGTACAAAATGAATGAATAAAACAGAAACTCCCACAGAAACTCCAAGGAAGAGTGGAAGCTGTTATAGCAGAAAAGGGGAGGGCCAGCGCCATATTAAAGTCTATGTAGGCCTATTTGAATGCAATGTCATGGAAGTCCCTGTTGGTGGAAGTATAAGGCGTCCCAATACTTTTGTCCATGTAGTGTATCTCAATAGGACTATGTCATGGCCTAAAGCAGAGCATTTTCCTTGTAAAGTCTTGAAAAAGTATGGTTAACCCCCTACGTTCACGGGGGTTACGTTGCGAGAGCCCCCGCAAATTTGTGATGTGGTAAAAAAAAAGCCTAAAATTTTTATAGTGTAAACCCTAAATATGCTCCCAAAATAATTTCATTACTCTTAAGAACTTGTAAAGGTAAACACGTATCCTTACTGTACAGTTTACACTGAACTGTTGTCTCCCGCAGCGCTAGAATATAAAATACGGATGTAACCCATATGCAGTATATACTGTACTGTAATTCATGCAAGCGTGTTTTCTTTGGTATGCACTGTCATTTTATTTGGTATAAGCAGAGTAAATACAGTAATAAATTAATTTAATTTATACCAATAAAAATACAGGGCTTTAAGAAGAACAAAACGAAAAACACGAGAAGACTCTGGACTGCTGGACTGCATCTGCCAGAGATGCATCACAGGGTAGCGGCCAATTTGCAGCAATGAGAAATGATTAACGCCCTCAGAATGGCTACATTCAAACCTCCCGCCTCTGAGTACAGCGGTATTTCACCATCCCAAGACACACTTTTTGTGTTCTTGCGACAGTATCAAAAAATGTGTGCAGTTATTTTTTTATGGAAATGTAGCTGAATTTATTTTATTATTATGTTATGTATTATTAGTAAATAATATTTTTCTTAATAATTTAGCACAAAAATGCATGAAAAATTATATATTGCCATGAAAAAAGCAAAAAAAAAAAATGTGGAGGATATCTGCGGTTTTCTCGAATTTGCGGGAGCTTCCGCAAACAGTTATTAATTCGGTTCTAAGAAAAAATCAGAGAATGACTGAAAACGAATTAGCGGGGGTTTACTGTAGAGGCAGCAGAGAATCGCTTGAAATCAACTTGTACCATTTTTGTTTTGTTTGTTCAAAAATCTGCTTTAAATCTGGAGAAACAGTTTAAAGAGCAGAACACTGAAAGCAATAACAACCAGGTCTTCACTGCAGTACATGTCATTTACGGGGTGTTTCAAGTTGCTTTGAAAGAACCATTAAAATGCATAAAAACTGAATAAATAGTACATTTCCTTTCTGGGAATCTGTTTCTGTCTGGTTAGTGTTAACATCACTATGTAAGGTTTATCTATTTTTATATAACAGAACAAAAAAATATAACAGAACTAAACAGTCCTAGCTGTTAGATTTTTATAGCATTCTTGTATCATAGTCTCATAAAGCATAAATTAGTTTACTTTTTCTGATGTCGTTGCGCGGGGATACTAGATATACAGGGAAAAATGGTGATATTGAGCTGTTTGTGTTTTTTAGTGTGTGCGACACTACAGAAGAAATTCTTCACAAGCATGTGGGTGGAGAATACAATGGAAAAGGAGCTACAGCTTTCTTAAAGGTGTGGTTGATAGAGACCTGAGGTGTCAGATTTTTTCTTAGTTCTTACATTGTATTGTAATAATGAAAAAAGCATTTATTATTTACACTATTTGCAGATGATGTTAAATCGCTTCGAGCTGTGGTCAACCCAGATATCTCAAAGTAAGCTGCCACTTCTTACATTTTGTTTTGAAGAGCTTATATAACTTGAATGAGTGGTTGTTGGTAGTGTCTCCCTGGCTCCCCTTCCTGGAGATATTCTATACTGGATTTTTCCTAATTTAATAAAAATGAGTGAACTGAATCAAGTGGTAAACCAGTTGATGGATAAAAACAGAGCAAAATTGCATAAATGCAGTTTGGTGAAAATCAGTTTCCCAGCCTAAAAGCCTAAACATGTTTGCTTCTTTAGTTTAGCACTAGAACTGTGAGGCTAATATTACATTTATAACACGTTTAAACCACATTTAAGCATATGTTACAAAAGCTCTTTTTTGGGTCGTTATTCAGCTTCAGCACTGTACACACAATGGTTGTATTATCGGAAACAATAAGTAAAGTAATTGTATCTTCTGTTGTGCTCATTTAGAATACGGAACATTGGCATCATGGCCCACATTGATGCTGGGAAGACCACCACCACAGAGAGGATGCTCTATTACTCTGGTTATACCCGTGCACTCGGAGGTGAGGATTGAGTGAAAAAACAGTACTGGAAAAACAAATGTGCTGTATCTGTGTTTTGCGGCAAATTCTTTATTTAGTCATTTGCAACTGACAGTTTATTGCCATATACCTACATTCATTATTTGTAAGCTACACCACTAGTGATATTATTTGGGTAATGGACCACTCTCGGCACAGGATATGGTAGTCTATATGTTGCTAGTACTAGTGTATATGGCACAGTGGCGTTACTGGAGTAACACATTTCACTACACCTGATAGGTGGAGAATAATTGCTAGCCAAAAATATCAAGCCAACAGTGGTTCTGTGGTCAGAAACTGACAATTTATGAACGGCTAGAGGATGACTAGTTGTACCCAGAGAAGTGTGTCTAATGCAGTGTGCCATAAATGTGTAAAAACTACAGCAATGGTCCTATTATGATCCTTTTTGGTTGATGGATGGCCTAGAAAAATTCTGATAAATTGTGCAGCAACAGACTGGAGACAGTCTGTAATTGTGAACTTATGTTAATGTCAGGGTGGTTTGTTCCTTTGTATAGATGTGGATGATGGGGACACAGTGACGGATTACATGGCTCAAGAGAGGGAACGGGGAATTACTATCCAATCGGCCGCAGTCACTTTTGACTGGAAGGACTACAGGATTAACCTCATTGACACTCCAGGTACGAGCGTACATGCACATTTGTGCTAAAATGTTTACCTATGTATGAATCAGTAGAATAAATAACTACAGCAGGAATGAGTTACCTTAACGTTGTTTATTTCTTTTTGTAATTTCATTATTTTCTGTTAGTTAATCACCTGGATTATCACATTAGAGCATGACACACTTTTTTCTTTGGGTTATATACTTATAGACACATATGCTCAGTGTAAATTGTTTTATTTCAGGTCATGTGGATTTTACTCTGGAAGTTGAGAGAGCTCTGCGTGTGCTGGATGGAGCAGTGGCTGTGTTTGACGCTTCAGCAGGAGTGGAGGTTGACCTGATGGCTTGACTTTTGTGTTTTTCCAATGTACAGTACACATAATCAGCGCTAACACACTAGATACTGTGTTTATTGCAGTTCTTTAATTACTGTAGTCCATTATGCCTTGATGGCATCAGAGAATTCTCAGCTTGATCACTTTCAGCCTGCTTAAAATGTTAATAATAGAACTTTTACACTACATATTAATTACATTATAATAAACCTTTTACGTTAAAATCAACCTGAAGTCAAAACTGACCTTTTTCACCTTGTCCCTAGTGTCTATTAAACATAGTATGTAAAAAGAAGTAAGTAAAAACTTTCTGCAAAAAATGTTTTTCCCATAAGCTTCCATGAAAATGTAATAACTTTTTTGCCAGCCTCTGCTCTGTACCTGCACGTTGCTGGAAAATAATATTGTCCAATTATATTATGTTAAACTCCCTCTGGCAGTGCCTCCACCTATCATTGAGTGGAACATTCAGAGACCATCCCTGATACCATGTTTCCCCTCAGAAATACAAGATAGCTGAGCAGGAAAATGCTTGAGTGATATTGTGGTTCTTATGACCATGTGTATTTGTCCTCCTCTGAATTGCAGGCACAAACCTTGACTGTGTGGCGACAGGCCGACAAACACAAAATACCATGTGTTTGCTTCCTAAACAAGATGGATAAACCAGGTGCCAGGTAAACACACACCTTACATTCTACAGATAAACACATTTATTTTGGTAATGTCACAAGCTGTGTGGACATACAGTGGTGGCTGAAAATGTTTGAATTATATATGTTTGTACAAATATCATACACATAAATATTATTGGATTTTATTAATAAATAAGTGGTCATGTGGAATATTTTTGTCTTATTTGTTTAAGTTCTCTTGTTTGAAAATGTGTTTTAGGTCAAATTTATGCAGAAATGTAGAAAGTTCTAAAGGATTCACAAATGATAAGCTCAAACTGGTAAAATAAATAAACACAGTAGTAGAAATAACTACAATAGTAGAGAGTTATATTAAAATTATTTTCTTGTTGTGTTTCTTTTTGTTGTTTCATTTTTTTCTGTTGTTTAATCACATGGAATCTCTCACTTTAGAGCTCAAACAGTTGTTTTTAAGCCAGAGGATCTCAAACATAGGGACTAGTAGGAACTGTGTAGCTCATAGCAGATCCTGCTTGTTAAAGGAATTCTGGTACTGTTCAGTTCAAGCTGTTTTTTTGCCAGGTTGCTTTTATTTATAGGTGAGTCATTGTTGAATTCAGTGGTTCACAGCCCTTACCCTGCACACTTTTTACATTTACGTTTACGGCATTTAGCTGATGCTCTTATTCAGAGCGACGTACATCAGTGCTCAAGTAGCCCACATCTGTTCCTTAAATCTGTAAAGCTATACTTAAATTCAACCAAGTTACTGCAGGCTACGTACACCTGAACAACCCATCTGCTCCTAATAGTCAGTTTTAACAAGCCACTCCCGGGATGAAGTGGATGAATTACCGCAAGAAAATACAAAAAAATTACAAAAAACATGCAAAAATGCGTTTTCCGTGACCAGGGCTGGAAACCTGTGATTTCACCGCAGTGACTGAAATAGTCAGGCATAATGTTAGTCTACTCGGCTTTTGTGACGTATCACCATAATGGCAGGAATCACTGTATTTAAACCTTCCTAATGTCCTTTCCCAGCCTGAAATACTCTGTAGAAAGCATCAAGATTAAACTTAAAACCAACCCTGTTCTTCTTCAGGTGAGCTTATTTTTGTTTGCAGCCATTTATTAACTGATTCTGAACAATGCTAGAACATTTATTGATTGATTTTAATTGTAATCGGCTTTTGCAGATTCCCATCGGCTCTGGAAAAGGCTTCATCGGACTGGTGGATTTGATCACCAAGCAGCGAATGACGTGGCAGGGGAAGTCTTGGGCAGAAGATGGCCGTCTATTTGAGACCAGGGCCCTTGTGCCCACAGATGATCCAGAACTACTGGAAGAAGTCAGCCAGGCTAGAGGAGGACTCCTAGAACAGGTGGAGCACAGTTAAGACAGTGTTTTCCCCAACAGTGCTAATATTGATAACATTGATTGCTAGTTATCATTTTTGTTCTCATTTACTAAGCCAAGTCCCAAAGATGATCATCTGTGACAGCCATATTTAATATGTTTTCCTAAAATGTTAATACATTTTAAACTAACAAAGACAACATGCTCATTTGTATTAAAAACATTTTCAAAATTTAGTTGTCCCCAAACATTTGACAGACTAGTGTAGGACTAGTTTTAAATCACAGTGTAGGACTAAAATAACATTTTTCTCTGAACATTGCATAAACAAGTGACTCATGCCACATTCTATGCAGATAGCAGACCTGGACGATGAATTTGCAGAGCTTCTTCTAGAGGAATATGGTGACAACTTTGATGCCGTGCCTGCTGAGAAAGTATGCTTTAATTACTCCATAAGGGCTATCGGATATTATGCACATTTTTTCATCCATCTAATGATTCAAATACAGTAATGGAAATACATGCTTGTGTTTCCAGTTGCAGGAGGCCATTAGGAGAATCACACTGGCTCGTAAAGGAGTGCCCGTGTTGTGTGGTAGCTCTTTGAAAAATAAAGGGGTTCAGCCACTACTGGATGCCATCACAGCATATCTCCCTGCACCCAATGAGAGGAACCATGACCTAATGTAAGTCCTTCTTTCCTTCAAACATGAGAACAGCTGAACAGCTGTGGGTGACTGATGACATGCCAGTAGGAATCCTATGAAATTACATAGTACTTTAATCCACACACTCCTAATCCATACATGAACTGTAGTGAGAATATGGTTAAAGCTCTGAAGATAGATTATTGATTCATCCATGGTACAAGGCCTTTAATAATGCTGGGTGACGTAGCAAAAAAATTAACATATACAAGAAATCAAGACAATTTCATATTACACGATAAGTAAAAAGGAACCAGTAGTGTCACATGAAAAGGAAGGTACCTTCAAAACTATAAATACATAGATTTTTTAAAATACTGTGATGCATTGAGTGGAATCAAACAGGACTAGCTATGCTTGTTGTAATGAAACATACAGTCAGTGTAAAGTACTGACAGTATTTGGCGATATGCTACTTGAATAAAAGTGATTTATAATGGACAAAATTATCATGATCACGCAAACTGCTCCCCATGCAGTGTGAAGAACTAGTACATTTCATGGTACAAATTCAGTCACTGCAGTGAACCCAATTGCCCTGTATTGTGTTGCAATTATGTTTTACAATTTGCATTGACTCCTATACCCTTTATTGACTCCATGAATTTAGTGTACATTTAGAAATGATTACTTGTAGTTATTTGAACACTAAGAAACATGAGGTATGGACGTGCAATATGAAAAACTATAGATTTAGTTTGCGTATGGAAAATGTAGAAAAAGTCTTGAATTATTGTGATATTTTTACCTTGTAGCCCACACCTACTTTGATTTATGTTGTTTGTACTGTTTGGGGTACTGAAATGTAGCACCTTAAGTACCTTTTTTCCCATGTAGTGTAGCCACGACATTTGCATTAGTTTATGCAAATATTTTTATGCAACTATTTTACTTTACATAGAGGTCATTAAAAACGACTTACATTAGTAAATTAAAAATCCATGAGTCTCATGGGATTCTTGCTTGGATGGGGATCACACTTCTAACTCCAAAACTCCAAACAAATTCTCCAAATCCTGATACTAGAACAGATTATCAGGAATTGGACATTGCTAAAGCTTTATTGTATATTCATCATTACACAGTATTGCTATAAATGTGTCTTGAATTTTCGGTGTGTTTTTAGACGCTGGTACAAGGATGACTTGTGTGCATTGGCATTTAAAGTGGTCCACGACAAGCAGAGGGGTCCTCTTGTGTTTGTGAGGATCTACTCTGGCACTATGAAATCCCAGTCAGCAATGTATAACATCAACAGAAACGGAACGTAGGTTTGCCCACCTGAATGTTGGGAAAACTGTATGTCTTCCTATGTCTGAACTTCATCTGCACCATAACTATAGCTACTTATCAGCCTGTTGTCTGGCCCTGACAATGATAAGACAGTCTTGAGAAGAAAGTCTAAATATTAGAATATTACATTGCTTCTTATTTTTCTTTGAAGGCTTTTATTGTTTAAATATACAGTGTCAGAAATCAAGCAAGTCTGTCAGAATGTACCTAGTTTGTGCCAAAAATTAACTTTCCACTTTTTCAAAGATTAAAACTTGGATAAGTACTTAGTAGTTTTGCAGTGCATTTAATCGGTACAACTATAAATCAGTCCTGAGGACCCCACACTATAAGTGTTTTGGGCTGTGAGTCTGAGTGTTAGTGTAAAAACTACCTGTTTTTAATTAATTGTATATGTGATGTCACAAAACCAACACATCCACATACATCTTTGTATCTAGCCTAAAGAATGTAGCCCCACCATGTCATATGTGCTTTTTGAATGAGTCATAAAACAGGGCAGCGTATCAGTATAAAGCTCATTTGCATATATCAGTCTTAAAGGCACTTTGTTCAAATATACAAGGTCAGAAACCATGCAAATATAATTGAGAGTACTTAACAATTACATGAGGTTTGAGGCAAGTTTGTGATGTATTTTGCACCATGCTAATCTGCAGGGTATGAGCGTCCATTACTTTCTAGGTACATTATCCTAACAGTTTCATTGCCAAATTGAAGAAGCAAAATTCAGACACCAAGCATGTCTTGACTGGTCAGCTTAATTTGGACTAAGGGAGAAACTGTGTTAATTTGATTTTTTTTCTGGGTCACTAGCTATCCAGTGTTCTTTGACCCTATGTTTTTTTAGGCAAATATAACAATTATTTTCTTCATTTTTTTATTGACAGTAAAATATTTTAGCAGTTTTGCAATGTTTATGGATCAATTTATGTAAAATATTAGTGCTGAAATTATGATGACTTATCATAAACTGACAAAACATCCATACATTTAAGGACTAGACTGTATTGATCCCTACAAAGAGTTTCTTGTAAAATTTTTGGTACAGAGAAAGAATGAGTCGACTTCTGCTGCCATTTGCCGACCAGCACATTGAAATCCCCTCACTGCCTGCCGGAAACATCGGCCTGACTGTGGGACTCAAACAGGTGCTAATGTTCCCCATTAAGTTACATTCTGTTCTCCCATAGCAAAGCTTTCTGCTGATCTTCTCTGCTCTCTGTGATGCAGTAACATCATAATTTGAGAATATTTAAGGCAGATGATATTCATGATTCTCACAGTAGGCTGAACCTTTCATTTACAGCTCCCAGTGTGAACACTGTTTAATATTTATCTGAACATATTATTTGCAATGTTAGAACTGTTTTTAAATTATTGTAATTCAATGAAGTATGTTTTGGCCAACATAATTCTTAGGGTATTTTGCCATTTAAAAGTCCAGATAAAGTTCCCTTAACATAGTCAGTGTATTTTGAAAAAATATACTGAATCAGGTCTGAACTGTAAACTTGGAAATTGTCTGATGCATTTCCTAGAGTCATGATCACATTGAATTATGAGGATAGTGGTTTGTACCTCTTGTAAAACTAAAAATAAATGGTGGATTATTCAACTTAAAACTAGCATGTCAGTTATGAAAGTCTGAGTAACCAGTAAATTTGAAATAAAATCATATACATTTATATTTTAATGTTTTTCCCCATCCAGACGGTGACAGGTGACACCATTGTTTCGTCCAAAGCGTCAGCAGCGGCTGCCGTGCGTAGGGCTCAGAAGTCAGATGAGGAGAAGAGAGGGTCGGGCCAAGAGAGCAGCAGTCTGGTGCTGGCTGGGGTGGAGGTGCCTGATCCTGTGTTCTTCTGCTCTATAGAGCCGCCCACCATGTCCAAGCAAGCAGGTAATACAACAAAGACTATAGATGTGTACAAATACATGGATTCATCATGATACATCAATCTTAGGATCAAAGAATCAGTTTTTCACAATATTCTGCTTAGACCATGTTTAATTGGAACGTGAACTCTGGAATGTAGTTTTCATGGCGCAGGCCATATTACACCAATCATCCATAGCAGTAAAACCACATGCCTAATACTGTGTAGATGAAAAACGTGTGCGATAGTTCTCGTGATGTTGACGGCTGTGATGTGTTGTGATGACCAATAGGGGGCAGCATTGCATGTTATTAATACAATCCATCATAGTAAAATCATATTAGAACTTTAGAGCAACACTGTGCTTCCTCTAGGATCTCTTAAGAGTAAGTGAACATAACATTCACTCCCCAGTCCACAGAGTGTGTGTGTGTGTGTGTGTGTGTGTGTGTGTGTGTGTGTGTGTGTGTGTGTGTGTGTACGTGTGTGCACGTGTGTACGTTTGATGTCACCAAAACCAACACATTCACATATTTCTGTCTACTCAACCTAAAGCAGTTTAGCCCCACCATGTCCCATTTGCTTTTTGAATGAGGCACAATACAGGGCAGTCTGTCAATCAGAACAAAGCTCATTTGCATATATAATTCTTAAAAGGACAGTAACTAAAAAGGCTTGATTAAGTAGAAGGGATAAAGAGTTCGGAAACGGTCATTTGGAAATGATTCATCGCTATTTTGGTACATATACCATTCCAAGTAAGTATTACAACTGGTAAAAGTAGGATTGGCCACTTTAAGATCTGTTTCCGCATTTCAGACTTTAACTCTAGAGCCAAGAGATTTGGTTGTAATAAATTACTGCACATTGAGTTTATGGTGATGGTAGAACGGCATAGAAGATTTTATTATGTTGACATTTATTATATTGCTGGCCTACATTTGTCTGTAGATGTTATGCTGGCACACTTGATATCTGTAGCAGCTGTAATGCTCCTGTGCTCTATGATATTAAACAAAGCTCAACAATGTAAGGAACATTTTTTCCTCCATTTGTTTCCTATTTGAAAGGGACAGTAGAGCAAATAAAGACCAAGTCACAGAGTAGGTATGGTAGGTCTGTGTGTACTGTGTAGTTGATGACGAAAAGTGAGATTGAATTTGATTTTTAATTTAGTTTGATTTAGTATCAGAGAGAGAAAAAAGGAATGTTTGGAATCTGAAGTGCTTTGCTTTGCCTGAAAGAGATGGGAATCAAGGATCGGCACTGAAAGATTGATAAGCTTCTGAGCATGTGGTGTTGCTATCAAAATCTGGATCAGCTTCATTAAATTCAGCCTTGGACTGTTGGTTCAACCTTTGAATTCTTTGTGTCCATTTAAACAATTGCTCACTGTGCTTCTATTGGCAGAACTTGAACATGCTTTGAACTGCCTGCAGAGAGAAGACCCTAGTCTGAAAATCAGGACAGACCCCGACTCTGGACAGGTGAATATGCACAGGCATTCTCTACATAGCTCTGCACAACATGTCACTTTGATGTTTGCAACAGTGCTGAAAAATATACACTTAATTATCCATTTATTACACTTACCTTCACTCATTGGCCATTTTATTAGAAACATCTACTATCTGTAAAGTAAGTAAAGTTGCCCTTATTTGTCACATGTGAACACACCACAGCACAGCAGACAGTGTGATCAATGTGAAATTCTTTCTCTGCATTTAATCCACTCACCAAGTGAAGCAGTGGGCAGCCAGTGACACGTGCCCTGTGAGCAGTGTGTGGGGTTGGTACTTTGGTCAAGGGTACCTCAGTGGTGCCACTGGCAGTCCTGAGATTTGAACCCATGACCTTCTGACCACAGGGGCAACTTCCTGACCACAAAGCCACCAGCTGCCTGGGTGCACTTAGGTTTTATTGGTGGTAGCCCATATGAAGCCACTCTAACCTGCCGCTCAGTGGAAAGAGAACACCATAGGACCACCAAATGTAATTTAGTTAATGGACTGTTATCAACATGGCACTGATGGTAGGTGCTATGAATGCAGTTTATACTGCTTGTGTGAGAATCAGAAATCTGTGTTGATCCTGGAGGGACACACAGACAAGAACAATATTAAATATTGTACAAGTCAAAATAAAACTCTCCAGAAATGCACTGTACTAAATGTGCTATGCTATGTAGAAATTCTGTGGTCAGTAACAGAAGTGGATACAAATACTATAGGAAAATAAATAAACAAAATTGCTGCTGAAGTTTACTAGTTAACACAAATTGTAGTTGAAACAAACCAGAAATGTTTAGGACGGGCAATGCAGGGTGATCAGTTGTGCAGAAACCAGAGGGCTACAGTCAGACATTGTAGACTCACAAAGGGCACCTATTTGGTAGATGTTAAAACTGATAAAATTGCTGGTGAATGTGGAAGGTAGCTGTACCTTGTACCTCCACTTCTCTCCTATTATTCATGTTCTCCCTCACTTGTGTTTTATTAACAGACAGTTCTGTGTGGTATGGGAGAACTTCACATTGAGATTCTGCACGATCGCATTAAGAGAGAGTACAACATCGAAACCCACCTGGGACCTTTACAGGTGGCCTACAGAGAGACCATTCTCCAATCAGCAACGGCTACAGGTTAGACAGCTGACCATTTAGTGTCAGTAGATGTTTCTGTGCACATTGACTGCATAGTTTAACTCTTAGAACCTGAGCGACACAGATCCGTGTCCGCACTGCCACAAATCGTAAATTGTCCTCTTACAGTTACACAACTCCTAATATGGAAATTCCCTTGGTTTGTGTTGAGGCTCGAGGTGTCAGACGTCATGCTGAGTTTGGTTTGGTGTTCTTATGTCATGTAGAATAAAGGTGGTTGTAATTTAAAAAACACATAATAATAATAACCGCTACATATATATAACATATGGGTTCTTTATTTGTGCTCTGTCCTTAATCGGGTGATTTAAATAGATTGAGGAAAAGAGAAATGAAAAATGTCTTTCCTGACATTCCTTAAATGTGTAGTGTTTACACACTAAGCTACCAGAATGTTCTGGATGCTCAGCATGCTCAGAAAATTGGCCTTTTAACCACTTAATGCAAACACGTTTACAGCAGTGTTTATAAACGGAAAGGTTAATGCCTTGGAGTGACCCAATTAGAGACCTGACCTAAATCCAATTAAAAGACTGAGACATCCATAGAAAATACTGCATGAAGTGTATATGACAAGTAAATTAGCAGCGTGGACTAAAAAACTCGCATCCTTAAACACTTTAGAATTAGAAGGAGTTTAGTACTTTCCATCAGAGACCTTCCATACAATACTGAGATTGAATTTAGAGGTTGTAAAAAATGTTTCCCAAGGGAAGAGTGTAATGGTTTATAATATGCCTTTTTATTGTTTTACGGTTGCAATATCATTTAGGTTGATAAACCCTGACAGTAAGCTGACAGTGACACTGTGCATAACATGTAAAGTACTGTGCAAGTCTTGGGCACCTATTCAAATTGTTTAAAGCCATTTGTCTCAATGTGTGATAACTAATGTCTTTCTGCTAGGAAAGTTAGCATTAGAATAAATGCTAACAAAAAGAAAAGTAGTAAAAAGTCAATGTTTGTTTGGTTTGTAAAAAGTAGTTTATATTGTGTGAGCTAGTGACAACACAGGTCCCTCCAGCTGTTGTTTGGATTTGTGTCAGGGCAGCTCCTGATTTAATTTAATGAAGGACTGATTGAGTCAAACCAGGTTTTTGATGGAAACTAAAAGTAATACTGGGCTTTACACTGTGTGGAACACACTGATGTACTGTACATACGATCACTATTTACTATATAATGTTATTTGTATTTATTAATTTTAGTTTTATTTAGTATATTTAATATGTGAAAAAAAATCACTTGCTGCTCATCTAAAGTTTTTAAATCTTATTTTCACAGTACAGACTTTTGCACAGTACTGTAGGTTCTTGTTTAATGTAGTAAAACAAAGTGTTATTTCTGTTGTTTCAGACACTCTGGACCGCACACTGGGTGAAAAGAGACATGTTGTGACTGTAGAGCTGACTTTGAGCCCCTGGGTAGAGTCTGTTAGCAGCACTACCTGTAACACCACTTATGAGGAGGAGGTGGAGGCCCATCTTTCTGCAGAGGTCAGAGAGGCGGTGGACAATGGCATTCAAAGTGCCTATCTCCAAGGTAACTATCGGCTTAGTTTTGGGTGGGTCTGAAACTTCGCACCACTCACTACAGAATACGCTCTTTCAGGAAATTGACATTTTGTAGTGGTGGAAAGCATTCAAATGCAAACTAGAAGACGCAGAATGCCTAAAATGCACAGCTTCACACAAAGCTTCTCTAAGTGTGGACTGTTTATTCTGTTCCTGTAATAGTGCTGTACAGTGTAGCTCCTAATTTTCCAATGATTTTAGTAATTGCAAGCAGTTTTGACCACAGCAGGGACATGCGGATTCTGAGGGGGCTGCCGCACCCCCCCCATATTTAAGGGGTTTAAATCTAAATTTAACAAACAATGTAAAAATGACATTAAACATTAAATGCAGCATATTAAAAACCCAGAACTAAAAACCCACAGTAAAATCAAGTTTTCGAGCCCTGATGCTGTCAAATATTGCTCCACATCCCACATTTTCAGTACATGAGCTTATTTCTTAGTCATTAAGTCCTCCACTCAACACTCAACTCATTTTATGTCAGTTATGTTTCAACTTATTTTTATAATATAATTTTAGATACTCTCACAATTCTGGATTTGACATGTGTGTTATTACCCCCACCCCCAACATTGCACTTTTTAATCTGTTGATCAGGGGCTGAGTATTGATCATTTTACCAGACGGCATTAGGAGAGTTATGCCTGGAGTTGTACTGTTTTGGTTATTAATAAAGAAACTATCCACTGGCGGTGAAAATGAGCTGTTATTGTGTTGCGCTGTGTCACACTTTTTGAGCCATCTAATTGTGCTGTTAATACATGCTGGGCTCATAAGCATTAAGTTAATCAAAAAGGGGAGAGTACCAAGGCATCTAGCTAGAGCAGCCTAGATATAAAGTGTAGAACCGAGGGGTGGGTGGGCGTGAGAGCGTCCCGAGGCCCCGGCGTACCCCCACTCAAACCTG
>JBBPCX010110540.1:0-10213 GCA_037974365.1 Hydrocynus forskahlii
GGGTCCACACTCGCAGCACTTATCAGTGAAACCCTGTGTTTAATCCTCTCCTGTGTTTAATATAGAGATGCTGTTTAGTGTAGATTCAGTGCACGAAGTAACAGATGTCCACTGTAAAACCCCCCTCCCTGCACACGGTGTCAGTGTCCAATCTTCTTGTCCTTTTGCTTCTTTTTTACCTTAAATCATTGATTTCAATGTTCTTTAATGCAGAAAACGACTCGGACGGGCCTTTTATATTAACACCTCGCTTCCTGCTCCATTCCTTCCTGGCTGTCCCGAAGGTAGCCATGGTAACGCTGGTTCATCTACACACCAAAAAATGAACATTGAATCGGCTGGTTTTAATTAAACATCACAGTTTCTTTTCTTTCTTTTAGTTTTCTTTTACTTTATTTGCATTTACTTTGATATAAAAATTTATTTCATTCAGAACACTCGGAAGTCTGTTTTTTTTTTTTAAGGCTGATCTGACGGGGCGCCAGTTGGGAACTGTAGGAGAAAATTTGAACCAGTTCTCTAAATTGGGATTTCAATTGTATACAATTAGAAATTTGCTAAATGTAATTCAGTCCCATTGAAAATACGTGAATTATTCACTCTGATTAAAATTTGAATTATTCAGTCCTAATAGTAATGGTTATAGCTTATTTTAAAATCAGTATACATTTTTATATCCTTAAGATAATTTGGATGAATAGTTCATCATCTCCATTCAACCTGGAGGGTATTTAAGCCTCAGGTTGAGGTCGTGGGTGGTCTTAGTATTGGGGTCCTAAGAGTATGGTTCAACGATCTTAAAAAAAAAAAAAAAAAAAAAAAAAAGCCCCTCAGTTGTTTTGAGGCGGTCCTTTCTAAATATACTTTGCCTGTCTGAAGTGTTTG
Source organism: Hydrocynus forskahlii (assembly GCA_037974365.1). NCBI lineage: Eukaryota > Metazoa > Chordata > Actinopteri > Characiformes > Alestidae > Hydrocynus > Hydrocynus forskahlii. The sequence goes on from JBBPCX010110540.1 coordinate 886, forward strand.
CTATCTCTTCACTGTTTGTTCTTGTTTTCTTTTTTTTCATGTCGTTTTTATGTTTTTACAGACAAAGAAATGTTTGTAGGAAAGAGATCATGCGTAAAAATCTTACTTCATGCTGCGAAACGCACCATTTTGTTACCTTTTTATTTAAGTGGAAATGACGGAAAAACTTCTGTTTTTTGCCTCTTTTCGAAGATCGACAGGTTTAGCTGAATAGCTACTTTTGTTAGCTAGAACTTTTTCATAATGTATTTTTCTAACATTGCTTCCTGTTTGTCAATAGTAGTACAAATTGAAATACATCTATATAAATATATGAATATATGCCTATATTGAATCGAGTACAGTGTGCTATTCTCCTGGACCAGGCTTTGTGGATACTAATTGTAGCAACTGTTTTATTCCTTGCTCTTGAAATTATTTAAACAGATGTTACCAGAAACTCTGTTTGCCTGTTTGTTTGTTTATTTATTGTCATTTTGAATTTACAAGCATTTCTTCACCGACTGATCATAGTATTTGTCTTTTTGCTATTTTAATTTTTGAATATTTGCAACCACAAAATGTGTTTTACATTATATTTGAATTTCACAAAGACTGAACAAATAGAAATGGTCCAAAATTACTTGAAAACACTCACTTCAATTCAGTTGGGGATGTTTTTTATTCTTTTCTTGTAAAGTTCCCATTTTGTCGTCAGCCTACATACTTGCATACACTTCTAACAAAAATTCATATCGTATTACTTAATACTTACGATTAATGTATTAATGAATATATATATTAATAGTAATAAGCGATACTATTAAAAATATCGACTATACATTAGGTCCTTAATGATTATTATTCAGTCGTAATGTACACAGTATAGATTTGATATTGAATACCAAATCGTAGGTTTAGAGGATTTGCATATCAGAATCATTACATGTCAGTGATTGCAATCAGATTGCTTTATTGAAAACTTTGACTCCACTTTAGTTTCACCTTAGAGCAACTGAAGTCCTTCATTAGAATGGATGCCTGGATGCCATTGGGCATGCAGGGCTGCGTACAATCAAACACACCTACAAGATCTGGATAGAGCTCCTGCAGCCAGAGCTGTTTTAGTGTTTAGCTCTGTGAAAAAGATGAACCCCCAAAACACAAAGCAGAAAACCATCTGTGAGGAACAGAACAAGGTTCCTGACTCTACCAGAGATCTCCAGCAGTTCTCACACCTGGTCCTGGAACAGTGTTTTGTGATCCGATCCAACCGGAAACCAAATACATTAAAGCATCCTAAAGCACTTAAAAATAAAAAGGGCACCTCTGAGATGTTTTAGTATGTCCAAACACAAGGTTTCTCAAACAGCTGTTGAACCAAGGAGATGATCATTTTATCATGCAGGGTTTTTTTAGACTGGAAAAAAATGGAACAATCAAGTCAATAAGGTTTAATAGCTTGGAATAAATTGTATACAAAATACTGCATATATACATATATGGTGTAAATACATGTAGTATTCAAATAGTATTCAGTACTGTACAAAAGTCTTGTGTGTGTGTATATAGACACTGGCAACAAAAACTTCAGATAAGCAGTGAGTGTTTTTCACATGAATATTACTAAATATACTAAAAACTAAAAAGAATAAACATTCTACAGTAAATAGTGATTTTATGTACAGTAAATGTGTTCCTTGCAGAAGTCCAGTATTACTTGTAGTTTCCATCAGAAATCTGGTTCGACTCAATCAGTCCTTCATTAAATTAAATCAGGAGCTGGTGATGATGTTTCACAAACCCAAACAACGGATTGAGGAACTGAGTGGGAATCTGGAACCGAGCCTGTGTTCTCACCAGATCACAAAATATCAACTACTTTTTACAGTAATGTGCAGGAGTACAAACATGTGCATGAACATATACACATGAATTTGCAAATATGAGGAATTCTGGGTGTTATTTTTACTTTAAGTACTTAACGTTCGATTTCATGTCTCATTCTAGTGCCTTTTGCATCTCTGTTCATCATTCATGGCATTCACAGCTTCTTTCAACTCATGTGAAACCAGAAGCTCAGGACCTGCATAAAACTACGGTCACTATTGGAGAGGTGTATAAAATAAAAGTACAACATTAACTTTTCTTAAATAGTAAAGTACAGTAACAGTACAGAGCTTCATCTTTATGCAAATTGGACTGGCTAATCTCCTATAAAGGCATCTGACATGAGAAAGCAAATTCATCATCCACTCTCTTCTTCATGTGTTTAAGGCCACTCTGTGTGTCTGACCGTGACTGTGGGCTTTAATGAGATTAACACTGCTGCTTTGTCTGCCCCCCCACTCCAGTCCAGCCACAATGGGCTGCAAGTGAGCAGATGCTACAACTTACCAGTGGACCAAACCAGGGCTGCTGTAGAGCCGTCTAATGACCTGAAAACAGATTCACTGATCAGTATTTCTGTGCTTGTTTGCAAACTCAACTACCCCCTTATCTAAAAAAACTCATAATTATTAGTAGTAATAGTAGCAGTAGGGGTATTTACCTATTTTACACATTATTATATGTATATAATATAAGAATGGCTATATATATACATACATACATACATACATACATACATACATAGGTAGATAGGTAGATAGACGTATATGTATAGATGTATGTGTGTGTGTGTGTGTGTGTGTATGTGTTTAAGTGTGTTATATTACTACTATGAGACCTTGCTTATTTAATGTCCTAATAATATCTCCAGTCAGTTTCAGGTTTGAAGTAAGTAGTAATTATTTGCAGCAAATGCTGCCTTGAAAGTAGTGTTTGCCAAATCTGGGATAAACTGGGGGTAAACTCTGTGCACTTTCATACACTTTATAGGCTTTTTTCTAGAATCAGCAGCTCTTCCTGATGTGTTAGGTCGTAAAAAAGCTTCAATTTGTTGTGTAGGACTGGGAAACCCTGCTGTAACGGGATTCCCTCATTTATTATCCAGTGTGAACAAAGGGGTGTTGATGCTGCGCGCTGATTGGCTGGTCAGTGTCTCAAAACAACAGATGGGACGGTGCTCGCGCCCCAGCGCCTGCGTTCTTTTCTCCGCCCATATTCCGCCAAGCTCCGCCCTCGTGAGCTGTGACTGGCTGCTGTGTCCCGCCTCTGCCTCTACAATTGGTTCGTCCTCTTCAAAAGTCCTTAAATGGTTGTACTGCAATTCCATCTCATATTTGTGGATCTATAACTGTATTTTTGCTATATTATGTTTAAATGTTCAGCATCATTTGTGTTTGGGGTAATAAGACCTCCTCACCTGGAAATATTAAAAGTTCTGGTGGAAAATATGTTTCATTTAAAACAGCCTGAGGTCATACTAAGCCTGATGAAGCGGGGTCCCATGTGGGCTCTGTGGCGCAATGGATAGCGCATTGGACTTCTAGACGGCGGCGTGAAGCCATTCAAAGGTTGTGGGTTCGAGTCCCACCAGAGTCGATGGTTTTTGGGGCAGCGGGTGATTAGTGAGTTACCCCTGCCGTCAGAAGGTCGCGTGTTTGACTGCCAGTGGCACCTCTGAGGTATTCTTGAGCAAGGTACCGTCCACACACACTGGCTTCCTGCTGCTTCACTTGGGTAAGTGGGTTAAATGCGGAGAAAGAATTTTACACTGTCTGCTGTGCTATGTTTACGTACGACAAAAAGACACTTTACTTACTTGTGTACAGGACACTGAAAATACATCATGTTACTTATGTGTTTACATTATGTGGAAAAAATTATGCCAGTTATTTATTTGGAGACATTAAACTTTGCGTGGGGTCAAACTGACACCAAACAAAACTGCAGGACTAAAAATTTTAGGGGCGTGTTTTTCTGGAATATGGGCGGAGTCAGGATCCCACTAACCAATCGTGGTGCAGAAGGCGGGGCAGGAGGCGGAGACTGTGGACACGGGTGGGAAAACAACGCTTCCTCTTCTATCACACGGGCGCGTGGACTTGCAGGCTAAAAGCGAGAGGGTCGGAGCGCGTGCACGTTTCGTATTAAACTTCAGACGTTTGGAACGTCGCCGTCAGCGTTGACGTGAGCCGCCGCGAGCCGCTGGACGCTGAGGGGGGCGGGGTTTCAGTGAGAGGAGCAGCCGCTCGAGCGGGAGCACCGTGACGACGGAGCGCGCGCTCGCGCCTGACAACAACGGACTCGGTACGCGGGGTGAGTGCAGCACTAACGGCCACAGTCTGGCTCTGTTATTTTCGGATAAAAATCTAATTTTCTCCTGAATTCACCTTGCGGGTGAAACCTCTGCTGAAAAATCCTCCAGAGACTCGCGCAGCCTTTGTGTAGCCGTGCTGGTGCTCCTGTAGTCCGTAAGTGGAGAAATAGTCGATCATTTACTGGAAAACGTGAAAGATATCAGTTTCCTCGGGGTGAATCCCACAGGACTCCTCACTGGAAAGGGACTCCACTGTTAAGGACTTATTTAATTATCTCTTAATTATATCGTTCATTACATAGTTATATAGTTCTCTATATAGACAGCAGGCTCACATCACTTCACTCTCTGTCCTCATCATTCATTTGTCATGGTTCATCGTTCTCTGCAGTACTGATATCGGAAGGCTCCTATATGCAAATGAGCCTCTAACCAATCACAGTTTGAGTTTTCAGATTGTCTGACCAATCACAGCTCCAGGTGAGTTACTGGGTGTTCTGATGAATTGAGGTCTTCACGTGAAACAAAAGTCTATAATTTTAATCCTCAGCCATTAAAGACACAGACGCATCAAGGTGTTTTTGAATGGCCCGTTATTCTATTTCATTTTTCTAAGATGATTCTGTGAATTTGTGTGTCAAAAGCATTATTCGTAATTAACCGCCATTTAGTTTTCTGTTTACACCTTAGTTTGATTAACTTTTGTATGTGTAAGCTCTCTTTTCTGATTGGCTGCCCTGTAATGTAGCTTGTTTAAAATGCTGCACAGGGCTGAAACACACCTTAGAACTGTTCCTGTTCTCTGCAGCTTATTTTCCATAAATGGATTCTCAATACAGATAATTTGTCTACATCGTGCAGCTTTCACTGATGTGTGTTTTTACCTTCTTAGCCATCTCCATCACTGCTCAAATACACCCTTTTTAACCCCTTTAGGATTGACTCGACGAGCCTAATCTGTCATTAGAGCAGGAAAATTGTAAAATTCAGGAGCACTTAGACTCCAGGATTGAGAAACACCAGGCCAGTTTGTGTGTGGTGAGGTTACATAACAGATCTGTGGTTGCTGATCATCTAGCTAAACCTCCCTGTCAGATCCACCGACCGTCAGGCTGACGAGATTGTAGCAGACTGGGTGGTGAGCTTTCTTTAGGAGTATCTTGGTGAAGTTTAATTTCTGCTGCAGCCCTTCATTAAGACAGGCCTGTGATTGTGTGTCTCATGACCCTGAACTAGTCGTTATGGTGACCATATGCCAGTGTTGGCCCGTGGGCAGCTGGATCTCACTCCCAGACTATTGTCGGACTATAAGAGAGGAGAAGACAATCGCCAAATCCGGCCGTCCCAATATCCACTGTGCGGATGCCGAGAGAGAGAGAGAGAGCGAGAGCGAGGGTGAGCTGTGTTTGTGTTTCTATCTGGCATTTCATGAATCCTCAGGGTCCGGGGCCGTGCATGGCGGAACACTTGCGAGCAGACACACACACACATTTGGGAAGTGTCTCACATGGCAAGCTGCTAAACTCGTGAAAAAGGGGGAAGGAAGAGAAAGAGGAAAGGGGGCCGACTCCTGATCTCTGGCGCTGGCGGACAAAGCCTGTTGTTTGGGTCGTAAGTGTTTTCAATGTTGTCATGACAATGTGAACAATAGCCAAGTGAACGGAGTTGGGGGTAATGATGCTGAGAGAGAGGTGGGAATATTGGGTGCTGCTGGGGGAAGTGTGTGTGGGGTGTGTGGGTGGGTGGGTGTGCGTGTGTGTGTGTGTGTGTGTGTGTGTGTGTGTGTGTGTGTGTGTAAAAGCAGTTACGAGGGGAAAATGTGGTCAGGAGGAAGGGGTTAGCGAATGACTGCCTCAAAACAAGGGAGTATCTATTGGTCAACAAAGCAAACATACATGTATATACAAATACAAATACGACAGAGGGGGCTCTTGAGAGAACTGTCCAAGTGTTGGCCTTTTTGGCAGGACATCACCAGTTCGATCCCCGATTATCCCGAGAGCCCCAAGAGAGCATAATTGGCCTCTGGTGGGTAGGACCTGTCCAGTGGGGGCAGTTTGAAAAGATGCACCTTTACCCTCTCAGCATTGATGGTATTGTGATTGGGGGACACTTAGATAGTGGAAGGAATGACATGACCAAAATAAGACGTGCTGGAATGAAACGTATTTGACATTTGTCTAGGGATGTTGAAAGTTTTGCACACAACTGTGTGTATATATACACAGTAAACTCCCACTTATATGTGAATCAGCAGCCGCGGCTTCAGTCCTTCAAGGATTTTTTCTGAGAACTGAACTAATAATTGTTCGCGGAAAACCCAACACATTCACTGAAACTGGAGATATCCTCTGCATTTTTTTGGTTTTGTGACTTTTTTGGTACTGTGGAGAGAAACACAAAGAAAGCGCGTCTTGGGGTGGTAAACTGCCGCTGTACTCAGAGGCCGGAGGTTTGAAAGTAGCCAATCTGAGAACATTATTTATTTCTCCTTGCTGCTGATTGGCTGTTGTCCTGTGACGCATCTTGTGACGTGTGAATGAAATTAACGTGTTTTGGCAGCATCTTTGGGGGCATATTTAGGGTTTACGCTATTTTTTTACCACATCACATATTCATGGTTTTTCACTATTCACGGGTGCTGTTGGAACGTAATCCCCACTAATGTCGGGGGTTTACTGTGTGTATATATATATATATATATATATATTTATATATTTATATATAAATTTTTTTAAAATTAATTTTTCTTAATTGTATTAATTTTTTTTCAGGCCCATCCTCAGATTAAAAAAATAAATGATACTCTGCTCCATTGTCCATTGATCGGTAAACCAGAAGGAATTGTGAGATGCTGAGTGATTTGTTTTTCATGATCAACACAAAGTTACTGTCAGTGCAAGGACAGACCTGATATGTCTCTTCAAAACCAATGGTTTTAGCTGTTGTGGCTACATAATGTATTACTGCAGACCATAAAATATTGTAATAACATTTTGAAAAAACAGCATGTCATTTATTTTTTGAAAAATCCAAACCCAAACTTTTGTCGTGTAGTGTGTGTACCCCCAGTTCACCCCCCTTTATTTAATACTTTTGAATGAAAGTGAATGAAAGCAAACACTCAAACACACACACATTAAAAGGGTTCATATTCAGTAAAGCAGATCATGGTCGAGGGACAGAAGCCAATAAAGAGAGGGGGAAAGTGTGGAAAATAATTATTGGGGAAAGGTCATATGGGTTTGCTGTGTGTGTCTGTGTGTGTGTGTGTGTGTGTGTGTGTTTTGCAGCATGATCCAGAGTAGTTGGCTGCAGTCGGTCTGCTCCGCTTCCCCCTGCTTTTTCCCATAAACTCTCCCAGACGCACATGTGTCCCTGGAGAACACAGGATTGTGAGAAGTGCTTCTGAAAATACAGGCCGATAAAGTTTCCACACATCGACTCGTCCGTTTTAGACGAGGTTAAGGCTGATGGGTTGCTTTCTGGGATGTGTGGTGCTCGGAACACCATGTGTATAAAAATAACCACGCTCTTCTTCTTCATGCATTTTTCACGCGTCTCCTGATGTGCACGGTGGCCAAGAGGATTGTTATGTAAGTGTGGAACAGTCCATCATTTAAAAAAGAAGTGAAAGACAGTCTTTATGAAGCAGAGAATCGCAAGAAGAAGAATTTGTAATGAAATGAGGAGTAAGAAGTGTATTGAGAGATGGTGCCAGTCTAAAACACGGTAACAATATCAGGATTTGTACCACAGGGGGGAAAATAGGACAAATCCAGGGTCATGTGAGAACATTGGCCACATGTAGTGTTGTGCTGACATAAGAGCCACACGTAGCCATATGCCAACATTAGAGCCACATGTAGCCTTATGCTAACACAAGAGCCACATTATACTTCCAACATTTAAACCAGCATTACAATTTGTTTGTTTTCAATAATTGTATTTTGAACACAGTTGCTTTTTTGTGGAGATTAGCTGAATAAAAGCCATGGTTTTGTTGATTGTGTCTTTGTCCTGTAGATTGGTAGAGAGTTTGGGTGGTTTTAGCACAATGGCAAACTTTTAGATGGTACCAAGACTTTTTTAGATTTTGCTGCTCACAGCAGTATTTTCTTTTGTCTCATCAGAAATAAATCCTCTTCTTATTTGGAGATTATTGAAGTCTGACTTGGTTCTCCTAAACCCCCAAAAGAAAAAAAATCAATTTAAGACAGAAGTTTTTTTGCTGTTCTCATCAGCTTCTCACTTTGGTACCTGAGATCACTAAGAAAATTTTCAGATGTTGTATGGGCTCATTTATAAAGCAGTCAAGTTTTCTTTTGGATCTTATAGTTTATCTCAAGATCTGATGATCTGAGACAAATAAAGATCAGAGCAGTGAGAGAAAAGAACGAGCATTTTAAGATCTTAAATTGTGATCGGGCTGAGATTAGAGGAAGGCTCTTTCTCAGGAGCTGAATTTAAGTATGAGAAAATGATCAAAATCTCATATTTATGTTAGACTGAGCTCAGGAGAAATAGGCTGGGTAATAATCCTACCTCTGGGTAATCCCTAGTGCTTCAGGTAAAAATAGCTCCTTCTAAAGTGTAGTAGTTCTTTTATGTTTTGGTATCTGAAGGTCTCAGTGTTAGTATTTGGAAAAGAAAATGTGTGGTACGGATAAGATGCCTCGCTGAATTTGATTTTAACTTATGAAATCAGATCAGAGACTCTTAATGGTACAAAGGCAATGACAAAGTGCAACATCGGATTGTGGACCTTGGACTCTCACTCAGGGTGTCCATTGACCAGAACCCTGGCCTGTCAGAGTGGAATGATCCGGAACAATTGATTAGATTTTGAAATCTGAGCCAGAGCTCCTTTCCAGCCCGGCTTGAGCTCAGATTTCGAAGTTGTTTTTAGACGGAAAACCATGTGTTGTTGTTCTAGACTGTTTGTCTGAGCCTTAAGTTCCAGCCCACAGCCTGGTCAGCCAGTGGGATGTTGTGTGGAGAGTCTGTCCACCCAGTCCTCATGGTAAGGCATTTTGCAGAAGTCTGTGTGTTTGAAGAGTGACTCTAACTGTTCCTCCTCACACTGTCTCCAGCAAAAACTACCTCTACTGACTTTAACTGTTCCTCCTCACACTGTCTCCAGCA
>JBBPCX010110540.1:10313-21398 GCA_037974365.1 Hydrocynus forskahlii
CTCCTCACACTGTCTCCAGCAAAAACTACCTCTACTGACTTTAACTGTTCCTCCTCACACTGTCTCCAGCAAAAACTGACTCTAACTGTTCCTCCTCACACTGTCTCCAGCAAAAACTACCTCTACTGACTCTGTTCCTCCTCACACTGTCTCCAGCAAAAACTACCTCTAGTGCAGGATTGGACCCCTTTTGAGTCTTGGTTCCTCCTGAGGTTTCTTGCTCTAGCTTTAGGGAGTCTTTGGTTCACTCACTAAGGGCTTGGACCATGATGCTGTAAAGCTCTTGTGACAACAGCAGTTTTAAAAAAATAAATAAAAACTGCATTGAAATTGCATTGAATTGAAGGGCCAAGCCCACCAATCAGGTGGCCGGACTCATCTTATGTTTGTCACTAAGTTACTAAGCCGTTTTGGTTACTCGAGCGTTTCTTGCTTGCCCTGTTTTTGATGTTATGTCTGTGACCTCAGCTATGTTTTAATGACCCTGTTTGCCTGTCTAGACCTTTCTGCTGATTCCTGACTACCTTTTGGATTACGGGCTCACGTCTGTCACTGAAATTGAATTGAAGTTCTTGAATTGAAGTGCTCCAGCAAGGTCATTACCCTGGTCTACTCTGTCCAATTCATATTTTTTGACGGTTTGATGAAAATATGTTGAGGTTTTTTTTTTTTCATTTTTTCCCCCAATTTTCTTCTTAATTCCTCCCTCTGGCTAGAACTTTCCCATTCACGTGATACTTTCAACACTGGGAAGATGAAGGTTACCATGTGCTTCCTTCATTTGATGGCCCAACACGCTAGCAGGAGAACACTAACCGCCAGTCCGGTTACATCCACTAGCAGACACCGATGTTGGTTACATTGCTCAGTAATGGGGGTAGTTATGCTCTCTTCCAGCCACAAATGGATGGAAGCCTTGCTCGGTATATATAAAATTCGAAGTTATAAATGATTCTCAAAAATGCTGATGTTTTCAGGGGTGTTACAGCAATATTCAGTACATCTAGTGCAGTTTCCATTTCCAGAGCATGGAGCATCAACTTTTTTATCCATAAAAGCTGCATCAGCGTGGAAAGAACCGATGATGTCTAAACCAACTTTAAGAATAAAACTACTAAATCTAATACTGCTCTCCCTGTTCAGCCGGTCACAGTGACTAACAGGACTACCCACTGCTGTGTGCGTGAGTAAGATAAAGCCAGGACTGGAGTTTCAGATCACAGATCTCTCTTCTGGCCACAGATGAATGGAAGGCTCGCTTGATAGATGCATTAACTTTTAGGAATCTCATTTACATTTCATCAAAAATGTTTGACTGGGCATGTTGAAAGTTTTGCATGCATCTGTACTGGTATCAACTTTAGATTAAATTATCAACGTCAAAGAGGTGTTTATATTAACGGGGACACATTATATCTTTTTAAACAAGTTGTAATAGGTCTATGGGCTACACAAAACATGTTCATGAAGTTCTTTGCACAAAATCACTCTCACATAAAGAGATCTCACCAACTTTATTCTTGACAGTTTCAGTCCCTTTTAAAATGAGCCGTTTAAGGGCTCTGTCATTTTTATGCAAATAAGCTGTTGCTGGCCACGCCCCACCCATCCCATGCTTACGCTTCGTGTTTAACACACGTGAACCAGAGGTGTTTTCCAGCCCTATATGTTCGACTCTGAGTCGGACCCAGAGCAAGATGAACACAACACTTCCAAGTGTGACTTGCCTTTGCCTGTAGCCGTAGCACTCGGCGTCTTGTGTGTGCTCGTAAAACCAGCAGACAAAAACATTGGATCTTCAGCTAATCTAGTGGGTGGGGGCCCGACAGGTGAGGGGTGGTTCTATGCAAATTTCTTTATCCTGACGTCACAGCAGGGGAGCCGTCTAAATGGCTCATAGAAGCATATGATTCCTGACACCAAAATCTTTCAATTGACTCACAAAAACCTGATGGATGATGTTGTTTTTTTGCGCTTGGAGTGTTTATAGGAGCAGTAGAGACCCAAATAGAATTACAAAAGAATGCAAAAGGTGAGTGTTGCATAATGTGTCCCCTTTAAATTGATATTTGAAGAGTATCAACAAAACATGTCGTTTGACCAGGGGCACCCAAACTTTTGCCTGTGACGGTATGACCCAGATATCATCAAGCATCCTCTGACCGTCATTGTTCGACCTCTAGTGCTACATATTCAGTCCACACTGTCTAATAATACACTTTTGGTAACTGATATACCTGGACCCCTATCAAGCATATCTGTCTCCAGAGCTCCTAAACGTATCTGTTGTGTATCTGAAGACCTGGGCTTTGGCCTGGGACCAAAGACTAATCGTTCTTATTGTGCCCTGTGGCTTTGACAGGCATATATATAACTTATGAAATATTAAAGCAGTAGTGCACTGTTGTGGATTGATTGCTATTAAATATTTCATCATGGTATGACGGAACCAAGCAAGTGGTGTGTGAGAAACATGTGGGAGGGGCAAGGAATGCTTGGTTGGGTTCTCACTCACACTCAGATGAACTTGAATGAGCAGACTGGGTGAAAAGATGCCCGTGTTGATAAGAAGGTGACCCTATTGTGTTTCTTTTGTGGAAGGATAATCAGGTTGTGTTCTTTTGATGAACTGAGGAAAGCCATTATGGTAGCAAAGCATTAGGGGCCCTCTTGGAACTGGAGAGCACAGTTATTGTGTGTGTGTGTGTGTGTGTGTGTGTGTGTGCATGTGTGCGCACATCTTAAGTGAGTCTGAACCATAGAGTTTTATTGCTCCTCATCTATATAAATTCAGTGGTTCATTATGGTTATTATGGACTCAATTATTGTAAAGTACCATCCTACTAAGTAGATACTCAGTGGTAGAAGTATTTCATATACAGCCAGTTACAGCCTGTGTGTGTGTGTTTGTGTGTTGTGTGTGGTTTGCATGATTGTTATCTAAATCATTATCTTGATATTGGCTTTTGCAATAGTACATAAGAAACAATAAATAATTATCAATAAATACTGATGTTTTCAGGGCAGTTTTACAATAATATCTAGGACAGAGCATAGAGCATGTGACACTTATCAGGTATTAAGAACACTTCTTGAAGTCTCTTCTCACAACAGATCCATTTATGTGCTGATATACCAGTAGGGAGGGGAGTGTGTGTGTGTGTGTGTGTGTGTGTGTGTGTGTGTGTGTGTGTGCACGCGCGCACCCAGGTGTGGAGCATATGTTGTGTTGAGTTGCCTCAGTGTTTCTGCATGCGTGTGTGTGTGTGTATGTGTGTATGTGTGTATGTGTGTGTATGTGAGAGAGGCAGAGAGTGTATATGAGAGAGAGAGGATATAGAAGCAAGAGAGAAACAAAGAGGATATAAGAGAGTGATGGACAGAAACGAGAAAGAAAGAGTGGATATAAGTGAGAGAGATATGAGAGTGAGCAAGAAAGAGTGTATGAGAGAGAAAGAAAGACTGAATATGAGTGAGCGAGAGAAGAAAAGTATGAGAGAGATCTTGAACTGAACTGAGTGAAAGAAGAGACTATACAAGAGGGAGAGAGAGAGAGAGCGGGTGAGAGAGGTATAAAGTGAATAGGCTGTACCAGGCTGTTGGAGAGTATTAGCAGTAAGGGCAGTGTCAGCTTCCTTTTAGAATGAGCGAAAGAGGAAGAGAGGAGTAAGAACGGGCGCACTTCCCCAGTCCTGACCTGCTTCTGCCTCACGCCTCACAGCTCCAGCACAGGCGGACCGCGGAGAACAGCTGGAAACACACACACCTGACAGAAGGTAATTCAGCCTGGATGATCTCTACTAATTCAGAGAGAGAGAAAGACAGAGACAGAGAGAAAGAGATAGACAGGGAAAGACAGGGACAGAGACAGAGAGAGAAAGAGCGGTGTTCTTTTAGGCCTGAGAGAAATATAGGGTCAGTATGATCAAACTGATAGGTCCTGTCATTACAAAATGACAGCATTTTTTGACATTTTATAAATGTTAGATTATACGTGCATCAGTTTTTCTGGACCATTTTGTACAGGTTCATTCTTTTATCCTTCACAAACGAGGGAAATGAGGGGTGTGTATGTATGTGTATTGATCTAAACCTCAGGTCTGTCAGTAGCCAGTAATAGCTAATAGTAAGGTACTGTTTTTTAAAAGTCTGGGTTTTCTTAGGGTGGGCGGTGGGAAACAGACGTTCTGGCCCGGGTCTCTCCGGTCCTGCACCTGTTCTTCCCCCCTCCTCTTTCCTTTCCGGGGGCTTCTGTATAGCCCCCCCCCAGCTGGTAGGAAGGAAACCCTGAGTAGCACTGCTGGCAGCATGCCCGGGGAACCTCGGATCCCTCTGAGAGTGTGTGTGTTTTTGTGTATGCGTGTGTTGGTCATTGGTTTTGTGTGTTGAACCATAAGAATGTGCAGCTGTCTGAGTTTTAGGTGTCTGTTGAGAGGGGTTTACCGCAGAAATGACTGGTTTTGTAACCGAATCGCATCACTGTGTGTTTTGTTAGGGATAATGAGAGGAGGTTAAAACACTTGTAGAAGTGCAAATCTGCAATCCGACCTAACCCAGCTAGGTCAGGATTCTTTGTTGTCTGTTTTGTGCGTTTGGATGTTCAGCAGCAACATAAGCTGAACTCTCCACCTCACTGTATCTCACCTGAATCTCTACCTCACTGTGTCTCACTTGAATCTCTACTTCACTGTATCACACCTGAATCTCTGTCTCACTGTATATCATCTGAATCTCTACCTTACTGTATATCACCTGAATCTCTACCTCACTGTATCTCACCTGAATCTCTACCTCACTGTATCTCATCTGAATCTCTATTTCAGTGTACCACACCTGACTCTACTTCCCTGTATCTCACCGGAATCTCTATTTCAGTGTATCACACCTGAATCTCTACTTCACTGTATCTCACCCGAATCTCTACTTCACTGTATCACACCTGTATCAGGCCATTACATTGGAATTTACAAAATCAAGAAAAAACTAAATAAATGAAAAAATAAGATGATGTTATACTGTGCTCACATACAGTCGTGTGATGTCATTCAAACGATTGGCCATTTTTCCTGTTTTACAACTTACAAAACTTCCTTTTATGAAGAATGAGTTCAGGCACGCCACAACTGCAGAGTGAGACGGCTCAACCTTCCTAGACAAAACAGGGATTGGGGATCAAGCATGCAGTGATAGTGCAGCCCCCTAGTTACAAACCCAAGGACAAGGTGAAGGCCAATCCAAAAAACAAACCAAAAAAACTGTTAAGCTCAGAAGTACAGTACTGTTCAAAAGTCTTAAACCACCATTCATTTCTTTATATTTTGCTTTGAATTACCTTGTTGGTACAAAAATACTATTTTCTGCCATGCAAACTGTCTTATATTTGGCATACTGACTTGATTAAGTGAAAGAAATGGGAACAAACGTTTTACTGTGACAGGCTGCAAAGTGCCTAAAGATACAAGGAGCCTACATAAAGGAGTTCCAACCACTCAGCATTCAGCACCACCAGTATACTGATCACCGCCTGATCACCTGGAATCATCTGCTACTGTTTCTTCACTGGTTCAGGCCTTAAGTTAGATGGGCTTTGTTGTGCTTGAATGATTGATACATAGGTCACTGTGTGGCTTAATAAACAAAAAACTTTCCCCTGAATCTGGTCAGGTTTAGGGACAGGACTGAAAATTAGGGACTTTGAAAGTCCTTTGGGAAGCCTGGAGAACTGTTCTGGCTCTTTGGAAGAAAAATATGAAGAAATGAGACTTTTGCACCATACTGCAATCTGTTCTGAAATGTGAGAGCCCATCAGAACCCCTATTTCCCATATCTGAGCTACAGGTTTGATTTAATTGTCCGTATTATACCATCCTCTTTTGGCTCCCATCTGCAATTTCAAGTTTCAGCCGGTCGGTCCTCTTGCTCTCCACACTCAGTGTAAGATCCTCCCTTAACATCCCCACTTCCCCTCTTTCTCTCATCTGTCCACTTTCTACTTCTCCTTGCTCTTCTCAAATTGAAGTTTTGCTCAAAATAGAATTTTGTAGAAACCGACAAAACACAGCCCATCGAGGTCTGATGCAATGCAATTAAAATTTCTTCTCTTATTCTGTTTCTTCCTTGAGTCCTTGAAACCCCTGAAAAAATATCAAGGCCTTGAAGGTTTTTGAAAAGAGAAATAAATAGATGTGAGTCATTGAAGGTGCTGGAATGTGTATATTTTGTGTAATAGAAATTGAAGTTATTTTCATGTCTTTTAATGTGATGTTAGTAAATTGACTACAGTCTGTTGTGTGTTTGCCTCCACCTGTTTCATGTACCACCTTTCTGGAGGAGGTGATGGTCTCTTCTGAGCAGGAGTGACTAGAGTCAAGTGATGCATCTTAAACAGCAGAGAGCAGTGAGAAAGCAAACCATGCTAATAAGCCCCGAACCAGGTCTGAATCTGTGGCAGTTGGATCCTTGAATTTTAAGCAACTGGACCTGGAAAGTCCTTGAAAAGTCTTTGTCTTTGATGTTTGAGACATTTGAGTGCTGGAACCCTGAATTAAACATGATCTGTGAGATCTTATCGGTTTTGGCAGAATTTGATCACAGTAAATGTGGTAATGTGTGATTGAAGTTGATGAGAGCATATTATACAGGCAGTAATTTCTATCTGGCAGTTGCCACATGTTGGGAATTCTGGGGGTCCGCAGTGACTGCAATGACAGGTGTCCTGTGGGGTCCAAAATTTCTGAAGAGGTTATGGAACACAATAGGACTCTTGCAGTGCCCGGTATATACACAAAAATGTGTAAAAACATCTCCATCTCCTCGTCCAAGGACACAAACAAGTCATATGTCAAAACGTCATGTTTAAGATTCAGGGTTCATGGTTCCTTTTTCTCATCAGCAGCCGTGTACCTGCATATAGTGTGATGAGATGCTTCTCCATGGACCATGGTGCAACAAACAGCAACATTCAACAGAGTGCAAGTTACGACAGAAACAATACAATAAAAAGACACCACAACAACTCTAACGGAGGCATATGGAACAGTGTAGTGTGGATGCTATGTAAACCTTCCAGCATGGTTAGCATGCGACTCCTAATGTCATGTGATCTAAATGCTGAAAATGTGCAAATGCTTTTATAAAAGAGTCTCCAGATGAATGTAATGTAATGTAATGTCTTTGCATTTCAATTTTGTGAAATATTACTTCATAAGATCGTCTGAAGACCACCTTGTGCAAGTATAAAACTTTTTAATTGACATATATATCGAAATATAACTTTCTGTTTCTCATTTTTTAATTTGCAATTTCCAACTGTGCTTTAAGCAGACGAATGGAAACCCACCTCAAGTTGTAGGAGTTGCTGCCATGTGCTTTTTCTGCTTGTGTTTTTTTTTTTAGTAGGGCGGGTATGAGATGGCTAATGAGTGTGTGTGTGTGTGTGTGTGTGTGTGTGTGTGTGTTCACTTGGGTCATTAACATGCGAGCTGGGTTGTTCCTTTTGTTCGTTCTCTGTAGCTGCTGTTCTCTGTCTGACCTAGTTTCGGAAGAAGTGTTTCCTTGATGTTCCAGAAACGGGAAGTGATTTCCGAGCTCAGACTGTTTCTGTCACTCTTTGGTGCCACCAAAACTGGCTCTCAGAATTCAGTAACTCTTTAGACTGCAAGCATATTATGGCACTTTTCCACTGGCACAAGAAATCGGGCTGTACCATTAACAGAAGTTTTTCCTTTTCTAATAAAGTGAGCAGTACCGGAGTACCTGTGCTGCTGGACGGCAGGGCTGAAGACAGCCCGCAGCCGAGCTGATGGCATCACTGCTTTCTGATTCGTTGAAATGTTGTCATGATAACATGGAATGTTTTTTTACACAAAGCATGCTGCAAGTTCCATACCATCGCATTACAGTTTATGTACTGCACAGCTACTGTATACCTGTGGAAAAGTGCCTTTAGTCTTACCATATATTACTCTAGAACTGTGGAGGATTCCACCAGTCTAATATGAGGTCTGGGCCAGTGCTGGATTGATCTTTGAAGGGGAAAAAGGGTGGAATACTGTGTGAAGTGACTGATCAACTTTTCCTCATGACATTATTTACTTTTCTAAAAGAGCCCCACTCTTTTCTCTCCTCTCTCTTTCTCTCCCTACTCTCTCTACTTTTTTTTCTCTCTCTCTCTCTCTCTCACTCTCCAGTTTCCACCCATGCGGTTGTGTTGGAGTTAAGATGGATGACAGGCGTGAAGGAGTGCAGGTCGGGGAGAACAAATACATCAGCAAGTAAGTCACTCAGTTCTACACTCTTAACTGCTGCATCACATACACTGTTCCTCGCCCAAACATACAATATTGTGCAAAAGTCTTGAACCACCCCTTATTTCTTTGTTTTGCTGTGAATCACCTGTTGGGGCAAAAATACAAATTTCTGCCTGTCAAGCTGTCTTATCTTTGGCATATTGAGTTGACTGAATGTAAGAAATAGAAAAAATGTTTTACTATGACAGGCTGCAAAGTATCTAAAGATACAAGGAGCCTACATAAAGGAGTTCCAACCACTCAGCATTCAGCACCACCAGTATACTGATCACCGCCTGATCATCTGGAATCATCTGCACCTGTTTCTTCACTGGTTCAGGCCTTAAGTTAGATGTGTTTTGTTATGCTTGAATGATTCATACATAGCTCACTGTCTGAAACTGGTCAGGTTCAGGGACTGGACTGAAAATGGATGCCTGGAAAACTGTTCCTCAAGACTACATTAAAAGTACAAGAAAGTCTGGATCTTTGGAAGCAAAGTATGAAGGAATGAGAAGTGGCTCTGTATTGTTTTTGCTCTGTATTTTACATGTGATCAGAGGAGTTTCATTTTTTTCTCTGCAGGAGCAACATCCTCTCACACCTGAAGACCTACAACCTCTACTATGAAGGACAGAACCTGCAGCTCAGACACAGAGAGGTGAGGAGGCCCCACATTTTTTGTCTGAGATGTGGTTCAGTTTGAGCCCCACTGTCCCTGTTCAATAATTCGCCGCTCTCTGGGGAGTTATAGAGTCTCTGACTAGAGGCTGTGTGTGTGTCTGTGTATATATGTATGTATGTGTATGAGAATGTGTGTGTGTGATTATATATGTATTTGTGTATGTGATTGTGTGTGTGTATGCGTGTGACAGTGTATGTTTGTGTGTGTGTGTTTGTGTGTGTTTGTGTGTGTGTGTGTGTGTGTGTGTGTTTATATATGTATGTATGTGATTGTGTGTGTATCTGTGTGAGTGAGTGTATGTGTGAGTGTGTGTTTGTTTGGATCATGGCCTAATTATGTTCTCTGCAGGAAGAAGGTGAGCTTATTGTGGAGGGTCTTCTCAATATCTCCTGGGGTCTGCGTCGACCAATCAGATTGCAGATGCAGGATGACCATGAGCGCATCAAACCGCCTCCCTCCTCCACATCCTGGCACTCAGGCTGTAACCTAGACAACCAGAGGTCAGGGCATAACAGACACACACACACACACACTTGGAGCATTGCACTGTAGCTCTTAGGAAAAATCTGAGTTTGGCTCTTTCTGAAGGATCAGTCCGAATGCAGAAGCATCTCCATAGAAACAGCTCTGCTCTTCGCAGCACTTTCTTCTCGAGACCGTCCTTCACTCCCTCACGGCTGATCAGACGCACAGAGCTTTCTGTGATTTCGTTTGTTTCCATAGCAACGCCAGCTGAGTCACCGGCCGTGCTGTTTCTAGCGGCCGAGCCGAACCACTGCGTCATCTTTTCTGGACCAAGTGTTTCTGCATTCAGTTATTTTGTGGACTCTCTTTTTGTGCCCTTTTGTTATCACTACTTTCAAAAACAAATCACTCAAACAGATTCTGTTTTATGTGATGTATGTGGGCCAGGAAAAATGTTATTATTCAGACAAGTAAAGTAAGAGAATTACTGAGGGAGAAATACAGATAAAGAGAGAGAGAGAGAGGGAGAGAGAGAGACAGAAATGGAAAAAGAGAGAGCAAGAAAGAGAAATACATAAAGTGAAAAAAGAGTAATAGAGAGAGAGAAATTGAAAAATACAGAGAAAAAGAGAGGGAGAGAAATATACACTGAACAAAAATATAAACGAGACACTTTTTTTGCTCCCATTTTTCATGAGCTGAACTCAAAGATCTGAAACATTTTCTACATACACAAAAGACCCATTACTCTCAAATATTGTTCACAAATCTGTCTGAATCTGTGTTAGTGAGCACTTCTCCTTTGCCGAGATAATTCATCCCACCTCACAGGTGTGGCATATCAAGGTGCTGATTAGAAGCATGAATATTGCACAGGTGTGCCTTACTGCCCACAGTAAAAGGCCACTCGGAAATATGCAGTTTGATCACACAGCACAATGCCACAGATGTCGCAACTTTTGAGGGAGTGCGCAGTTGGCTACCAGAGCTGTTGCCCATGAAATGAATGTTCATTTCTCTACCATAAGCTGTCTCCAAAGGCGTTTCAGAGAATTTGGCAGTACATCCAGCTGGCCTCACAACCGCAGACCACGTGTAACCACACCAGCCCAGGACCTCCACATCCAGCATGTTCACCTCCATGAGGATGACGAACATGCAGATGAGCTTCCCTGAGATGGTTTCTGACAGTTTGTGCAGAAATTCTTGGTTATGCAAACTGATTGTTGCTGCAGCGTCCGATCTCAAACGATCATGGCTGATCTCAAACGATCATGGAGGTGAACATGCTGGATGTGGAGGTCCTGGGCTGGTGTGGTTACACGTGGTCTCCGGTTGTGAGACCGGTTGGATGTACTGCCAAATTCTCTGAAACGACTTTGGAGACGGCTTATGGTAGAGAAATGAACATTAATTTCACGGGCAGCAGCTCTGGTAGACATTCCTGCAGTCAGCATGCCAATTACACGCTCCCTTAAAAGTTGTGGCATTGTGCTGTGTGATCAAACTGCACATTTCAGAGTGGCCTTTTATTGTGGGCAGTCTAAGGCACACCTGTGAGGTGGGATGAATTATCTCAGCAAAGGAGAAGTGCTCACTGACACAGATTTAGACAGATTTGTGAACAATATTTGAGAGTAATGGGTC